>JAJPUD010003200.1:95374-114460 GCA_023553655.1 Myrmecobius fasciatus
CCCTTTCCCTCCTTCAAAATCTCTTTGGGATATAGGCCCAGTAGAAACACTGCTGGGTCAAAGGGTATGCACTGTTTGATAACTCTTTGAGCATAGCTCCAAATTGCTCTCCAGAATGGTTGGATCCGTTCACAGTTCCACCAACAATGTATCAGTGTCCCAGTTTTCCCACATCCCCTCCAACAGCTATCATTATCATTTCCTGTCATTTTAGCCAATCTGACAGGTGTGTAGTGGTATCTCAGAGTTGTCTTAATTTGCATTTCTCTGATCAATAGTGACTTGGAGCACCTTTTCATGTGACCGGAAATAGTTTCAATTTCTTCATCTGAAAATTGTCTGTTCATATCTTTTGACCATTTATCCATTGGAGAATTGCTTGAATTCTTATATATTTGAGTCAATTCTCGATATATTTTAGAAATGAGGCCTTTATCAGAACCTTTGGATGTAAAAATATTTTCCCAGTTTACTGCTACCCTTCTAATCTTGTCTGCATTCATTTTGTTTGTACAAAAACTTTTCAACTTGATATAGTCAAACTTATCTATTTTGTGATTAATGATGACCTCTAGTTCTTCTCTGGTCACAAATTCCTTCCCCCTCCACAGGTCTGAGAGGTAAACCATCCTACATTGTTCTAATTTGTTTATAATATCATTCTTTATGCCTATATCATGAATCCATTTTGACCTTATCTTGGTATATGGTGTTAGGTGTGGGTCAATGCCTAATTTCTTCCAGACTAGTTTCCAATTATCCCAGCAGTTTTTGTCAAATAGTGAGTTTTTATCCCAAAAACTGGGGTCTTTGGGTTTATCGAACACTAGATTACAATTGTCATTGAGTATTTTGTTCTGTGAACCTAACCTATTCCACTGATCCACTACTCTATTTCTTATCCAGTACCAAATGGTTTTGGTGACCACTGCTTTATAATATAGTTTTAGATCTGGTGCAGCTAGGCCACCCTCATTTGCATTTTTTTCATTAATTCCCTTGAAATTCTTGACCTTTTGTTTTTCCAGATGAATTTTGTCGTTATTTTTTCTAGTTCAGTTAAATAATCTCTTGGGAGTTTGATTGGTATAGCACTAAATAGATAGATTAGTTTAGGTAGTATTGCCATCTTTATTATATTCGCTCGACCTATCCAAGAGCACTTGATGTTTTTCCAATTGTTTAGATCTGACTTTATTTGTGTGGAGAGTGTTTTGTAGTTTTGCTCATATAGATCCTGACTTTCCCTTGGCAGATAAGGATTAGATTATTTAATTTCCAATTAACTTTTGGTTTATTTTCTCCTGGCCTTATATTGCATGTGATTTTTATTGCATCATGATCTGAAAAGGATGCATTTACTATTTCTGCCTTTCTGCATTTGATTTTGAGGTTTTTATGCCCTAACACATGGTCAGTTTTTGTATAGGTTCCATGGACTGCTGAGAAAAAAGTAAACTCCCTACTGTCTCCATTCAACTTTCTCCATAGATCTAACATACCTAACTTTTCTAACAATTGGTTTATCTCCCTAATTTCTCTCTTGTTTGTTTTGTGGTTTGATTTATCTAATTCTGAGAGAGCAAGGTTGAGATCCCCCACTAGTATCGCTTGGCTATTTCTTCTTCCATCTCTCTTAATTTCTCCCCTAGGAATTTGTGTGCTATTGCACTTGGTGCATATATATTTAGTATTGATATTGCTACATTATCTATGGTACCCTTTAATAAAATATAGTTTCCTTCCTTATCTCTTTTGATTAGATCTATCTTGGCTTTTACTTGATCTGAGATAAGGATTGCTACCCCTGCTTTTTTTTGTTCACCTGAAGCATAATATTTTCTGCTCCAGCCGTTTACCTTCATCCTATATGTGTCACTATGTTTTAGATGTGTTTCTTGTAGACAACATATTGTGGGATTCTGGTTTTTAATCCAGTCTGATATCTGCTTCCGCTTTATGGGAGAGTTCATCCCATTCACATTCACAGTTAGAATAACTAATTCTTTATTTCCTGCCATCTTATTTACCCAAGTTATGTTTTCCCCTTTCCTTTCCCCTTTCTCCCTTCCCCCCTCCTCAGTACTTTGCTTTTGATGACCCCCTCCCCCAAACAATACTCCACCCTTTAGATCCCCTCCCCCTGTTTTTACTCCTTTCCCCTGATTCTTCTACTTCCCCTTCTATTAGTTTGTCCCTTACTTTTCCTCCTTTCCCTCCCACTTCCCCCTAGCAACAGACAAGTTTCTATGTGAAATCAAATGTCTGATATACACTTTTGGAGCCCAACCTGATGAGAGTAAGATTTACACAATGCTCATCTCCCTCCCCTCTTTCTTTCAATTACATTAGGTTTTCTTTGCCTCTTCAAGTGATTTTACCTTGTTTTTACCTCCATTTTTTTTAGATCTTATTTTACCACTTTTTCCCCTCTTTTCCCCAGTATGACAACCTTTTCCCCTCTAGTTCTCTTTTTTTATTTTTTTTTTATTTTAAGCTTTTTATTTGTATAACATATGTATGGGTAGTTCCCCAACCTTGATCTTTACAAAGCTTTCCAATACAAATTTTATCCCCAGTCCCCTCCCTTACCCTAGATGGCAGGAAGTCGACTACATGTTAATAATGTTGAAATACTTGAGAAGTTATACAAGAAAAATCCTATCTACAAGAAAATGAAAAAGAATCAGAGAAAGGCAACACAATGCAAGCAAATGTCAATAGAGATCATGAAAATGTTACGTTGTGGTCCATATTTCATGACCCTCTTTCTGGGTGTATATGGTTTTCTTCAGTGAACAACTGGAACTGGTTTGAGACAATTTTTTATTGCAGAGAGCCATGTCCATCAGAAATTACCATCATGTAATACTGTTGTTGCTGTGCATGATGATCTCCTGGTTCTGCTCGTTTCACTCAGCATCAGTTCATGCAAGTCCCTCCAGGTCTCCCTGAAATCGTCCTGCTGGTCGCTTCTTACAGAGCAATAACATTCCATAACATTCATATACCATAATTTACCCAGCCACTCTCCAATTGATGGGCATCCCCTCAGTCTCCAGTTTCTAGACACTACAAAAAGGGCTGCCACAAACATTCTTGCACAGGTGGGTCCCTTTCCCTCCTCTAAGATCTCTTTTGGATATAGGCCCAGTAGAAACACTGCTGGGTCAAAGGGTCATATTATCAAAGTAAAATGAAATTATACCCCCATTCTTTAAGAATACCGCTAGTAGAGATATAGTTCTCCAGAGTTCTTTCCTTTTTACCTTTTTACGCTTCTCTAGAGTTCTGTGTTTGGAGGTCAAATTTTTTGTTCAGGTCTGGTCTTTTCATTACAAATAGGTGAAATTCTCCTGTATCATTAAATGACCATCTTCTTCCCTGGAAGATGATGCTCATTCTACCTCAATAGCTTATTCTTAGCTGTAATCCAAGTTCCTTTGCCTTTTGGAATATCTGATTCCAGGCCCTTCTATCCTTCAATGTGTAAGCTGACAGATCCTGTGTAATTCTAATGACAGTTCCTCGGTATTTGAACTGTTTTTTTCTAGCAGCTTGTAATATCTTTTCCTTGGTGCGATAGTCCTGAAATTTGGCCACGATATTCCTTGGGGTTTTAATTTTGGGGTCTCTTTCAGGAGGTGATCGGTGAATTCTTTCAATACCAACTTTGCCTTCTGATTCTAAAACATCAGGGCAATTCTCTTTCATGATTTCCTGGAAGATAGCATCCAGGTTCTTTTTCTCATCGTGGCTTTCAGGGAGTCCGATAATCCTTAAATTGTCTCTCCTGGATCTGTTTTCCAAGTCAGTTGTTTTTCCTAGGAGACATATCATATTTTCTTCTATTTTTTTTTGTTTTTGTTTGACTGATTCTTGAAGTCTTATTGAGTCATTCATTTCAATTTGTTCAATTTCAATTTTTAAGGTATTATTTCCTTCAGTTATCTTTTTTAGGTCCTTTTGTAACTGGACAATTGAATTTGTTTGGTTCATTGCATTCTTTTTCCATTTTGCCAATTTTATTTTTTAGTGAATTGTTGTCTTTTTCCAATTCACTAATTTTATTTTTCAGTGAATTGTTATCTTTTTCCAATTCACTATTTTTATTTTCTAGTGAGTTGGTGATTTTTTCCAATTCACCAATTTTGTTTTTCAGTGAATTGTTATCTTTTACCAATTCACTATTTTTATTTTCCAGTGAGTTGGTGACTTTTTCCGATTCACCAGACTTATTTTCCAGTTTTTCACATCTCTGTTGCAGGGCGATGTTTCCTTCTTGCACTGCTCTCAGTTTATTTCCCCAATCTTCTTCTAGCTCTCTTTTGAGATTCTTTATGCAATCTTCCAGGTAAGCTTTCTGAAAGGGAGACCAGCTTAAGTCCACCTTTGTGGCTTTATCTGGGATTGTTTTCAGAATCTCAGGATCTGGGGACTGCTCTAGTTTCTCTTCGTAAAAGCTGTCTATGGTGAGAGTTCTCTTCTTCTTGCTCATGATGTTTAGCTTAGGTATCAGTCAACAGCAGGGAATTCTGCAGCCTCAGCAGCAGCAGAGGCAGCAGTGACAGCAGCAACAGGCGGGATTTCAATTTGCCCTGGGGCAATTTGCTGAGTTGACTTCTGGTCTGGGGCTGATCTGGCTAGATCCGCACTAGGACCACACTTTCAGCTGCTCTCAATCCACCCTTTATCAAAGGTAGACCTGCCAAAGCACCTGCCCGCAAGCAGAGCAAAGTGGCCCAAGGGTCTCCCAGGGACTTCCTGGCAGCCTAGAATCTTCTGGTCCGTCCCAGCCCCGGACTTGCACCCCGGCTGCGCACTGGCGTCTGAGCGCTGGGAGCTGCTCGATCCCCCGCCCGTCTAAAACTGACCTCAGAAGTTCTTTCAAAGTAGATATTTGATAGAAGTGCGTTGTAGTCCAAGTGTTTGGTGAAGCCCTCACTCCAGAACCAGTTCAGAGGCTCAGTTTGTCTGTGTCTGAGGGAAGGTCTCAGGAGCTTACAGAGAATGCTGTCTGCAGTTCGCCATCTTGGCTCCACTGCTGAGACTTCTAAAAATTTGCATCACTTGCTGCTCACTAACTAAAAATTTTGCACTTGTAATCCTAGACTTAAGATCAGTCAAATACTTAGATTATTAATGGATATCTGTCATATTGGAAATCACCACACTATAAAAAGTTTCAGGAACATAGATTAGGTTCAACAAAGTGACCAAGGTAGTACCGATTCACTATTTGGAGAAAATGGCACCCAGAAACTACTGTATATACTATTTCTTGTTAAAATAAAAAAATTTGTTATTCAAATTCCACTAAAATAAAGTTAGAATATATTTGCTAACTGTGACTTTGTAGCATTTATGCTTCTAAAGTTACTAAAACTTATAGATGCATTGAGACTTTATAGATTTCACATGTATATCCCAGCTATGTTCAGCTCGATGGCACAGTAAATAGAATGCTGGACCTGGAGTCAGAGTCATCTTAGTAAGTTCAAACCTGGCCTTAGACACTTATTAGCTGTGTGACTCTGGACAAGTCACTTAACATTTTTTTCCTCAGTTTCTTCATCTCTAAAATGAGCTAGAAGGGGCAGCACAGTGGATAGAGCACCAGCCCTGAAGTCAGGAGTACCTGAGTTCAAATCTGACTTAAGAGACTTAACACTTCCTAGCTGTGTGACCCTGGGCAAGTCACTTAAACCCAATTGCCTCAACAACCAAAATAAATAAATAAAATAAGATGAGCTAGAAAAGGAAATGACAAACAACTCTGCTGTTTTTGCTAGGAAAACCCCAAATAAAGAGTCAGACATTACTGAAATAACTAAACAAAAACAATGAATATACATATTATATGTGTATATATATATATATATATACATATATAATAGATATGTATATATATGCAATATATATGTATGTATATATATATATATATATATATATATCTAGATGTGTGCATAATGTAACCTAAAATTGATCTATTGTGTTTTAAAAATTTTGAAAGACAAATTAGAAATAAACAAAATTTATAGTTAATAATTATATAATAAAAACTAATAATTTTAATTGCTATAGAATGCATATACAAGATGTGGTTACCAATTAGATAACTACATCAGTGTTTTTGGAAGGTTAGAATGCCCTTGGCAAGTGATGAGGCTAAAAAGAAACCCCAGGCTGACAGATTAACAGTTCACATTATAACTATCCCATGAGTATATATATAGGATCAGTGGGTCAGTAATTCATCTAAACTGATTCTCGTGCCATGTATCTTGGGAAAATCAAGTTCTGTGGAATCACACTTTCTTAGTTAATACTTCTAAAAATGTCACACATAAATCACATTTCTATGTTTGCAGAAGTGTTATCCATTAAACCTCAAAACAAAATTTCTCAACTTCTGTAAATTATTTCACTAATTGAATTTCTTGGGAAAAAATATACTTAGAAACTTAAGTGTAAAACTCAATTCATACACTGACTCTGAAATACACTAATTTTATGACTCTCTTAGTATGTAATATTCATCTTTTAAAGATATGCTATCAATCTGCTTTGGAGATGGAGTGTCATTACTAAAGAACTAATTTCTTGAAATTAAAATGTATATGCCAACATATTACATATTATTCAAACCAAAAGTCACCTGACAATAATAAATATGATATTTATAAAATTGGTATTTATAGAATAATTTCAACCCTGTGAATACTTCACATTTATTATCTTTTTTGGATTCTCACCAAGAATCCTGTGAAATATCATTGCTTCCTTTTAAGATGTAAGGAAAGGATTGAAAGAGATTAAATGTCTTTCCCTGAATAATCTAGTTATCAAGTGCCTGAGGGGTTCACACTCACAATGTTTTTTTAGTCTAAGTTCAGTATTCTAATTTCTTGCTCCTATCCCAGCAGACCAAAAACACAAGTGATATTTTATAAAGGTTTTTGCATATGACATCTCATTTGATCTTCACCATAACCCTATGAATTATTAATGAATCAGTTAATGTAACCATACTTCGAAGCTTCATTAAAAAACAAACAATAAAACATTATTATCTATATGCTGTTTATATATATTTTTATCATTTTAGATGACTGTTGAGTAGCCTGATTGTTATTATTATTGGTTAATGTTTCTTCTATGTGAAAGAATAGAAAAGTCACTAATAATATAACAGGCAAATACAAGTATCATTTGTGAATGGAGTTTTTTTCTTGACATGGAAGCTAAATACTTCCTTTATGGCATTCTGACAGTTTGATTTGGGCATAGGACTACAGCAAGAGTTTGCTGTAGTTGCTGTGTTTGCAAGAGTTAAATATTCAGGCCTAAAAGCATAAATGAAAATGTGAAGATGGTAGGACTTGGCTTAGTTGGTATTTCAGAGGCAAAGAAACCCCAGGGATAGTAAAATCCTGTGTAAAGACAAAAATTGACACACTAATATGGGGAAGTTAGCAGGCTTACGAAAACTCCAGATCTATATTTATCGATATATGCTTGGCTAAGATGTTTTGTGGATAGGGAGTAAATTTGGATGTAAAGTCCTTAGTCTTTCAGTAAATAATAGTTTCTCTTCCTTATGTTGCAGCAAAAAAAAAAAAAATAGATCAATGCAGGTCATAAAAGAGTATCATTAATTTTCTTATCTAATTAAAAGATTTTTGCTATTTATTTTGTACATTAATTTATAATTTTGCTCATTGGAAACTTTTAGGAAAATATTAGTAAAATTAATAATAACACAATTATTGATGTTATTTTATGCCTTCTAATATTAATACAATATAAAATAGATTATTTTATATAAACCTTTTCCTTCCTATTTTATATTTTACCTGTTTATCCATATATTATCACAAATCTATCTGCCATAGTTTCAGTATCAACAATCAAATATTGGCTTAGGTAGATGACTTTCTTCTTGAAAGTATTTAATTTCCTACATTCTTGCACCTTAGCATACCATTGAGACTAATGAAGCAATGGGAGGAGGAGAAAGAGGAAGAAGAGGAAGAAGAGGAGGAGGAGGAAAAGAAGAAGGAGGAGGAGTGGCAGAGGGACAGCAGTAGCAAAGTACTTTATATATGTGAATTTGAGCAACAAGTAAGTCACTAACTACATTCTTTTTCAGGGCACATTTTTGTTTTCAGTTACAGATGATTGCTAAAATAAAGAGGTACATTTCATAATCTCCATCTTCCTCCCAGCTTTATTCATGTGTCATGCAACCTTGGGAAAATCAAATTCTAGAGGATAACAAATAGTTAATACACCCACAAATGCCACATATTAACAACATTTTTATGATTGCAGAAATGTTATCAATTAAAATTCAAAACAAAAGTTCAAGTACTGTAAATTTTTTCACTGAATTTCACCCCAGTGTCATGACTATTTCCATTCAAGGCTCATTTCAAGCCTTATCTCCAAGCCACAGAAGTGTACCTCACCCACAACATTACTTGCTCTTTGCTTTGCCTATATTTTGTATTTATATATATATATGTATATATATATATATATACACATATATGTATATATATAAATATATTGCTTTTGGACAAACATTTTGATTTTTTGTCTTTGTGGTCTATTATTTACTACAGTACCAGATATCATTAGAGTGGGCTTCTAATAAATACTTATTGAGTGAAATTGAACTGAATATAACTGTAGTTGAATTGAAATTATTTGAATTAAATAAATCAGACACATCTTGAGTTGGAATGAATTATGCAGACCTGATTAAGGATTTCTTTGATTCATCCTTAAATATACAGATTAGTGTTATTCCCCACCCTGTGATTTTCTAAACATCTCTATCTGGATTGCAGCAGAATATTGGGCTCTCCTTAAGCAATGTCATTTTTATTCATGTATTCTGAACATTAAAAAGGAAAAATTAGATACCAGAAATTCTTTCCCCCAACTCTCTTTAATATAATTCACAATCCAGCCACATGGTATAATCAACATGGTTTTAATTAGGAATGAGAATTGGAATTCATGCTGTCCATCACCAGTACAGCACTCCCCAAAATTCGGTAATGTCTAGGGTCATTTAGACTCTAAACAGTGAATCATGATAATTCCCTTGAGAACTATACTTTTGGCCTAAATAATGAAGAAAATCACTCAATAACAGGAAATATGGTTCTAATGTAGAAGGGAAAACAATACTCAAGATCTTGAATATATTGAGAGTATTACATCAAATTCCCCAATTTGTTTGGCAATAATTAATTTCTGGCCACAATGAATTGTTCAGATCAATTCATGTCAACTATTTATTCATGTGTGAGACATTGACAAATACTGTTTTTCTAGGTCACAGGTATTTAATCTTAGTATTCTATTGAAAATATTTCAATTGTCACTCTGTGTAATTATGTAAGAGAGAAAGTTAACAGTAAAATTATATGATAATAGAATTTAAACTTAGAAAAGACCTGAAAAGGGGAATCCAGTGTCACCTATCCTCTTGTTCTGTCCTACTTTCTTTGAGAAAGAGATAGTTCTTCTCTTTACCAAAATTAAATATATTTTTTTCAATCTCATTCCCTCCTGTATACTCAATTAGTCCAACCTATTTCTATCTCAGTGTGTATGTCTGTCTTCCAAGTTGTTTCCTCTGTGTCTAAGTATCTCTGTCTCTGTGCTTTTGTGGCTGCCTCTTGATCAATCTTTTATTCTCTCTGTCTCTTTGTTTCTCTGTCCCTCTTTGTTTCTCCCTTGGTCTCTGAAAATCTTTCTCTTACTCTTTCTCTGCCTCTCTCATTATCTCTCTGTCCATTTGTCTCTGTCTTTGATCCTCAATGTTTATAGTCACTTTCCCTCCAATAGCTTCCAATCTTTATCATCCATCCTCACCTGTTCAAAAATATTCAGTCCCTTTCCATTGTGTATAAAATTAAAATACAAACTCTATAATCTGATATTTAAAACCCTTCAAAATCTGCTCTCCATCTGCCTTTCCTGCTTCATTTCATATTCTTACTGTTTTAGAAATCTATAATCCATCCAAATTGAAGTTAACCATTCTTTGACTCATCTGGACCTGGAGTCAGCAATCCTTGAGTTCAAATATATCTTCAGACACTCACTAGCTATGTGTCTCTAAGCAAGTCACTTAAACTTTGCCACAGTTTCCCCATATGTAAAATGGAAATAATAATAGCATCTAGCTCTCCAGGGTGTTGTGAGCATTAAAGTAGATTATAATTAAGAAGCTCAGAATAGTGCCTGACATAGAGTAGGTGGTACATAAATATTTAACTATTAACCCTTATTATTATGTGTGTGCAAACTGTTCCTCATTTCAGAGTATATAGAGAATGTTTGCCACTTTTCAAAGCTCATTTCAAGTGGTACCAGTTCCATTATCTTTTCTGTTGCATCTTTTCCCAGCTGTTATTCTTCTGTCCCTCCTCTATTTTCCTTAAACTATAGCTGTTTTTAAATACTATAACAATGCATTTTCCTAATAGAATACAAGCTCCTGAAGTATATAAATTATTATTTCCTTTTTATATATTCTATATTTAGAACCATCCCCACCAAGAGCTTAAAAAATCTGCTGCATTAAATTGAAATACTCTTCTGTAAGTAAGTGAATCTTAAAAATTCAAATACAGATCTTTGGACTACAAATCTAATGCTCTTTTCCCTCTTCCCCATTATTGTATACTGCCTTCAAGCCAAACATAACATTTTATTCATATTGTTTTCTGCCTTTTAAAGCAATCGCTTTTCTATTAAAAGCTTTTTGATAATTTGATTTTTCTTGCTGTGGAGAAATGTGGAGAACCATGCATTTAGCAAAAGATACAGCTTCTATATTACTGTTGTCTTGGATATCTTCTGAAGAATGTTTTTTTGTTTTTTGTTTTTTCATGGCTTATATTGTCAAAAGGTTGGTGAAATGAACCTGGTCTTTTTTCATAATTATAACAGCTCAATCATTTAATTATGTTTTATATTTTATGTGTTTTTAAGAAGGAATGTTAAAAAATGTTTCATTTTAAATGATCATCAAGCTCAGTTATACACTATTTGATTCTCAAATGTGCTTTCGCTGCCCAGTCCATTCAGAAGATTGTGCTAAACTTTGGGGAATATTCAGAGAAAAAAAAATAATCAAGTTTCCCAAATCATAGAACCTAGAATTTAGTAGAAGAATACAAGCCATATGCAAATGAGCCTTAAACCAAAAGAAAAAAAAGTGAAAAAAGCAGAAAAAGGTCATAAATACAAAGCAAGAATGTTGGAAGCTAAGATCATTCATAGCTATAAATGATAGATTCAAAAATTTCACTTCAGTCAAGTGGACTAATTTTTTTTTGGATAATATTTTTATCTATCAAAAATCTATTATTTTGGGGCAGCTAGGTGGCACAATGGATAGAGCACCAGCCCTGAAGTCAGGAAGACCTGAGTTCAAATGTGATCTCAGACACTTAACATTCCCTAGCTGTGTGACCCTGGGCAAGTCACTTAACCTCAATTGCCTCAGCAAAAAGCAAAAAAAAAACAAAAACAAAAACAAACAAACAAACAAACAAACAAAAAAAAACAAACCTATTATTTCTTTGGTATGGGTACGCCTGTGATCATAATATAGATTAGATTTAGAGATAGAAGGATCATTTCATTTCAGAACTGTTGGCAAAGACATTAGAGTGATTTGCCATTTACTTTTCTGACTATTTTAAAGATGATGAACTGAGACAAACAGGGTTAAGTGATATGCCTAGGGACTCACAGATAGTAAGCATCTGAGGGAAGATTCAATTTCAGGACTTTCTGACTTTAGACCTTGATTTCCATCCATTGTACTCCTTATGATTCTCAAAAGGAATCATGATGGCCAAGCAATCTAAGTTATTAATTTTATAGATAGTGGAACTAATTCAGGAGGATGTGCAGTGATTTGTCCAACCTAATAAACAAAAAGATTAGAGGATGAAACTGTGACATTCCCTCACTCCAGATTTAGTGTTTTATTCACTGTAACAAACTGCCTTCCTTTGATTAATTTATAGCATAAAATCTTTACAATTTAGCAGGTGATGTTCATAAGGTATCCATAAGCAAACTCAAGTTCGCGTGAATGTTTCAATGAAATAAAGGAGTTAACATGGATCTTAGTTAATTTGGGAGGGTGTCTATCCTTTTAAATCAACAAAGAGAAATCAGACTCCATTTCATCAAATAACATTTATTCCTGGGAATACTGCAGTGCATTTGTCTATCCTGGGTTATTAAAATGCTATTGAAGAGGTGGAATTTTAAAAAGTTAGAATTTTTAAAGATTATGACAGAACTAAACATTGGGTTTAATCCAATAATATGAAATTTGATAGTTACAAATGTGAAATCTTAAGTTCAAAATGAAGCAGATTTACCTATAAAACTTGGGAAACATGAACCTAGAACACATTTCATCTGAGGAAAATAAAGATTTGGGGTTTAAAGTGTACTGTAAGTGCATTATTTTCACCTCCCTGAGAAAGCAAGTTGATATTAATTATATATATATATATATATATGTATATATATATATACATATATATATATATATTAAATCATACAAAATATATTTCCACATTTGCCATGTTGCAAAAGAAAACAAAAACAAATTAAAACAATAAAAACAGAGTAAAAATATGATTCAATCTGCAGTGAGAGTTCGATAGTTCTCTCTCCAAGTAGATATCATTTTCATCATGAGATTTTTTAATTGTCTTGATAGAGTATCTAATTCTTTCACATAATTGATATTTACAATAAAATAATGACTATTATTAATAATAATAGACATTCTTGCTTCATTCCTGATCTTACTGAGAATGCTTAACTTTTATTCTTATCACAGATAATGCATACCATAAGGTTTAGATAAATATTACTTACCATTTTAAGAAAGGCTGCATTGATTTCTATACATTCAATTGTTTTTAATAAAAATTATTTAAATAAGAATTTTAAAAATAACTGACTATATTTTGTCAAAGTTTTTCTCCATCTATTGAAATAATCATGATTTTTGTTATTATTATTATTATTGATATAATAAAATATGTTAATAGTTTCCCTCATATTAAACTAATCCTGCATTACTGGGATAAATATCGCTTGGTAATAAAATGATTGTATGCTTTTTGAGATATTTGGTTGCAATTTTTTTGCTAAAGTTTTTGCATTAATATTCTTTCTTTGTTTTTTCTCTCCCTGGCTTAGGTATCAAAATCAGATTTGTGTTATAGAAGAAATTTGATAAGACTCCTTCCTTACCTATTAAAGAAAATTATATAGTATTATAATTAATAGTTCCTTATGTTTGGTAGAATTCACTTATGAATACATCTAGTCCTGGGTATTTTTTCCATAGGGAACACATTGATGACTTCTATTTATTTTCTAAGATAGGTTTATTTCCTCTTCTATTAATCTGAGTACTTTATATATACATTTTTATAAATAATCCATCCATTTCACTTAGATTGTCAGTTTTACTAATACATAGTTGTGCAACATGATTGCTTTACTTTCATCCTCATTGATAATGTATTCACCTTTTTCACTTTTTATGTTTATTAGCATCAAATTATTGTTCTTTTGTTCTTTTGTTCTTCCTTTTTCTAACAAATTAACCAATTGCTTATTTATTTTATTGTGTGTGTTTTTTTAAATCTTATTTTTTCTAAGACAATTGGGGTTAAATGACTTGCCCAGTGTCACACAGCTAGGAAGTGTTAAGTGTCTGAGACCACATTTGAACTCAGGTCCTTTTGACTTCAGGGCTGGTGCTCTATCCACTGTGCCACCTAGCTGCTCTTTTTATTGTTTTTTTTTTTTTTTTTTAATCCATGAAATCATCTCCTAGTTTCATTTATTAGTATTTTCCCCCTTTCAATTTATTTAAATTTTTTGATATTCAGGGTTTCCATTTAGGTGTGTTTGCTATTTCTTCCATTCCCCTCTACCCCCCAAAAAATTACAAACAAACAAACAAAAAGACTTTTCATCTGCTTTGGTTATACTTTTTTATGATGATATTTATGCAATTTAACAAGGTCCTACATTTTCTAATTCGAAGGACACTCAAAGACCATCCTGTCCAAATCCAAATTTTGTTGTCTATCTTGATAGAATATCTACTCTTTGAAAATAAGAACTATTCCATGTTTATCTGTGTATTACAAAGGCCTAGAAGAATATTTGGAATTTAGAAATTGTTCACTTAATAACGGTCTATTGATTATTAGTTAGTTTGATACTTTTACCCAGTAGACAACATAGTACAATGAAGTTGAAAGAGTAACAGAATATGTGGTATTAAATCCCAGGTCTGTTACATGTTGTTCAAGTGACTTAGAATAACTAATTTTACTGCTCTGGGCTTCAGGTTCTTTACTGTAAAATGAACAATTTGGATCTGATAATTTCTATGCTTTATTGTAACTTTATTGTATTTTAAACCATTTAATTTAGAGCAACTAAGCAAAGGCTTGCTTTCTTTCAAATTCAAAATCAAATATAAAAAAAACCTAATTTACATTTATAATATAACATTCTATTGCTTTTACTGCATTAATGAGGTGTCACTTTTCTGAGCTATTCTAATCTGTGGTTTCTATTATTGAATAGAAATATCTTCTACTTTAAAAATAGAACTGTACCCAAACTCTTTGTAGTATATTGTTTACTGGAAATTGTTAGCAATATTCCATTTTTGAGGGGACACTGAGAGGTCTCTGATGCTCATAAGGCCAAAAAGACAGACCAGAACTGATCAGTCTAACTAAATGTTACAGTGAGAATCATTCTAGAATCATTCTATATGTGAGGCAGCCTGGGAATGTGCCTAACCCATGCCAAAATAATCAGTTAAAAAGTGAAGTATGACTGACATTTTCATCTCAAGCAAACTTTATTAGGCATCCTGTCAACCAAAAAAGCTTGTTTTAGTGAATGAAACCATTTATTAAAATTGAATTCAGTTGTGCATGGAGATATAGTGCACGCCTCAGAGTCTGGGAATGTAACTCTGAGGCTTTGACTATATCTATATGAAGAATTTGAAGGGAAGCTGAATTCTTTCCCTATATTCTATAATGGTGTCATATTAATCTGATTTATTTTTAATGCTAATTAATATGATTGTGAATAGATTTATAGCCTTCAAATAATAAGTCTCTAATACACTATTAGCAGAATTCTTATAATAACTGCTATCAGATTCTCTAAGTAATTATAATTTCAGAGGCCTGGCTGGCAATCATTAATTGGAACATTTCTTTGAGAGCTAATAAAGGAAATATGGCTATAGGAACAATAGTCTCCCTTTGGTATAAAAGACTTTCCATTATCTAGTGTAATTACATTTAAACAAACTAATTGGAGAATGGGATGTACTGATCAGAAAAAAAGTTCTGGTTAAAAGAAAGTTAAAATACATGCCATGAATGGAATTCTAATTTTTAAAGAACAAGAATCCAGTAGGACCATAACTTCAAACTACATTGAATATAGTTGATTTTATTTTTTTCCCTTGGATGATTCTGAAGGCACTGAAGAGTTTCAGTGATTAAACAAATGCCATTACATATCCTATGTATAACTATACTATGTATATTATATATACTACAATTAATATTTAGTGTTATGAACCTCTCTTCTTATTCTTAAATATAGAGGACATCATGTCTTATATTTAATCTGCATACATTCCAGAACATAATGAAGTTTTTTTTTTTTCAAACATAAATCCCAATATCAGCTTGTCATTTATCTCATAAAATTACAGTTCAAAATCTGCTTCTCCATTTCACTCCCAATCAGGTCATTTGGGTTTTCTGCTTATTTAAGGAATGTTTACCACACCTTGTTAATGAATTTGATGCTATAAATATAGTTTATTACCATACTTTAAATTTGTCTTTATTCTAATCACATGCTTATTTTTTGCTCTCTTTGTTCACTATTTAGCTATACTTTTGCATTTATGTAGAGGATAAAGTTTTGGAAAGTTCTTCAAATACATAAAAGCATGTGAGCCTCACAAAAATCCAATAAAGGGAGTGTTATTATCATCATTTGTAGATGAAGATATTGAGATTAAGAGAGGTTAAGTGATTTCTCCAGGATGACACAGTGAGACTGAGATAGGATTCAAATTCAAAATTCCTGAAGTCAAATTTAACACTAAACCACCTAGCTTCCTGCAATGGAATAATTATTAGCATTTGGCTTGCTTTGTTCCCAACAATACTACTACAAAGGAACGGGAAAAGTCTCATAACCTAATATGGGACACTTGGTAAGAAGTAGACACGTGAACCTCAAAAAAATAAAAATTAAAAAAAAAAAAGTAGAATTAATGCTCTTCTTGCCTGGGTATGTTTTTTGTTTGTTTGTTTGTTTTTTGTTGCTGTTGCTGTTGCTGTTGTTGTTGTTGTTGTTGTTGTTGTTGTTGTTGTTGGTTTGGTTTGGTTTGTTTTGGTTTGGTTTTTTAAAGAGGAAAATATGTAACATGAACAAAAAACTCAGGACCAACCAGGATGCTTTTGCCATAGCTATAACTAAGAAGTCTTAAAATTCCAGGCCTTATCAAAGGCATTCTGGAAATGCTTTTTGACTCTTTGGAAATCTTTAGCCTGAGAATAGATCTAACTGACATGCCAATGAAGTTCTGCAGAGAGAAACCATGAGAGATAAAAAGCAACTAGAGAAACAGTTAAATGTTCTGTTTTGACCAGAAAGGATCTTGCTCTCTCTGAGTGATTCTTTTGTGAGGCAATGTAGACCATCTTTTGCCTCAATCCTTACCTAATCTTTAACAACTGAATGGATGTTACCACAAACAAACCAAGACCTGGAAAAGATCTTAGCTTTAAAACGACAAGGTCTCCCTTGCATCTCCCAGCATCTGAGGCCACTGAACATTCTGTAAACAAAATATTGTAAGATTCTGTTTTTAATCCACTCTGCTATTCCCTTTTGCTTTATAGGAGAGTTCACTCCATTTACATTCAGTTATGATTATCAGCTCTGTATTTCTCTCCATCCTATTTTCTCCCCTGAATATACTTTTGTTCTTTTTTCCATTGTCTCTCATTTGTAGTGCTTTTTTTCTAACCCACCCTGGCTTCTATCCGTCCTACCTCCTATAAGGCCTCTTTCCTTCTCTTACTCCTTTCTCCTAGTGCTTCTGCCTTCCCTTCTATCTAGTGCTCCCTTTTCATTTTCCCTTTCTCCTCCTACTTTTTAAAAGAGTAAGATAAATTTCTATACCCAACTGAGTGATTAATTTATTCACTCTTTGAGCCAAACTGATGAGATTAAGCTTCAGATAAGGTTTATTCCCCTCCCTTCTTTTCCTTTAATGTATGGGTCTTTTGTGCCTCTTCATGTGATCTAATTTGTCCCATTATATTTTTTATTTGTCCCTTTCCTCTTTGACCAGTACAATCTTTTTTTCCACTCCTTACTTTCTTTTCTTTTTTTTTTTTTTTTTGGTATCATCACATCAGAGTCTATTCATCATACCTTCCATCCATATATGCCCCAATAACATTATACAGTTCTCAAGAGTTAGATATTATAAAATTACAGTTTATCCTTTAAATAATATATATTTTCCACCTGTTTCCCTTTCTATGTTTTTCTAGAGTTCTATATATGAAAATCAAATTTTCTGTTTAGTTCTGTGTTTTTTTTTTCAATAGAAAAGATTGAAAGTCTCTTATTTTATTGAAGATCCATTTCCTCCCCTGAAAGATAATATTCAGTCTCACTGGGTAGTTAATTCTTGGTTATAGCCCCAGGTTCTTTGCCTTCTGGGATATGGTATTCCAGGCCCTCTAATACTTTATTGAATACACTGTCAGAATCTGGATAATATTGTTTTTCTTTGATATTTGAATTGTTTTTGTCTGGCAGTTTGCAATATTTTTCCTTGAGATAACAGTTTTGGAGTTTTATGTTCCTCGGGATTTTCCTTGTGGAATTTCTTTCCATAGGTGTTTGATGGATTTTTTCAATGCCCATTTCCTCTGTTGTTTCTAGAATATTTGGGCAATTTTCCCTGATGATCTCTTGAAGAATATTATCTAGGCTATTTTTTTGGGTGATGGCCTTCAGGTAGACCAATAATTTTTAAATTATCTCTCCTGCATTTATTTTCAAGGTGAAATATTTTTTCCAGTTTTATGTTTTCTTCCATTTTTTCATTCCTTTTAATTTGTTTGATTCTTGATATCTCACAGAGTCGTCATATTTCATTTGCCCCATTCTAGTTTTTAATGTTTGATTTTCTTCAGGTAACTTTTGTATTTCTTTTTCCACATGATTAGTTCTACTTTTCAAGATGCTGTTTCTTCTGTGCATTTTTTTTGACATTTAGTTAATCATATATTTTTACATTTTTTTAAATTTTTGAGTTCTAGGTTCTCTATCTTATACCTATCCACAATTAAGAAATCACTTGTAAGGTTATGCAAAACATTTCCATTGCAAATCTCGACCTTCATCTTGCCATTGGACTCCCATGGCTCTGAAAGAGAGAATGGGATTGATGACTTTGCATAATTCTACCTCAGCTGAATCCAGTTTGTTTGCAAGTCAAGACATGTTCCTCCTAATACTATTGGTTCTCTTTGAGAAAGACCAATAAAAACAGCAAATTTTGTATTTATCAATTTGCTACTTGAACAGAATTGCTGTCCTCATAAGAAAAAAAAATGTACCCAAAAGCTACATTGATTTCAAGGGCCTTGGGGTAAATATAGCTCTACAGAGAGCTGTTTATTGGAAGGCATTCTCCTCCTTCTAACACTCATATGATTCTACAATAGATTATCACTACTTATAGAAAATCAGTGATTTTGTATAAATTATTGTGTTTATACATTGAGTCTTGTGAACCCATGAACTTTTTTTTTTTTTTTTTTTTTTTTTTTTTTTGGAATGGGGGTTATGGGTTGTCCACGCTGAGATAGTTAAAAAGGAAGTGATAAAGAAATGTAGGGTGTTTTAATTTAAAACACGCCCAACAAACATACG
>JAJPUD010003200.1:114560-140108 GCA_023553655.1 Myrmecobius fasciatus
TTTTTTTTTTTGCTGAGGCAATTGGGGTTAAGTGACTTGCCCAGGGTTACACAGCTAGGAAGTCTTAAGTGTCTGAGATTAGATTTGAACTCAGGTCCTCCTGACTTCAGGGCTGGTGCTTGAACCCATGAACTTTGAAAGGGAAATTATTGATGACACATTGACACATTGGTCTATAACAGGAAATTTTTGGATCAATGATTATTCTCTTTTTTTTTTTTCAGATCAATGCATAGTCCTCTTTCACAAGAAGAATCATGGTACATAGAATATTTAAACAGGAAACAAGTATTCCCAGGTTGTGACTCCAAATTCATAACTCTGGCTTTATAGCAGTCTATTTGTCCTTTGTACTCTTACTGTCTTCTTCCTTTATGTGAAAGCCTCAGATTCTGGTGACTAGTATCATAGCATACCTAGTTAAAACATAGCGTGCTTTGGCAAGAACTTTGAGAACTACTGTTCCAGATGATCAGAATTGGAAAAAAAAAAACCACAATAAAAATATGAACTTCCCCAAAGTGAATCCATGCTTAGTATGTAATGTGAGAGCACCTGATCCACCGTCAGGATATGGTTTTAGGATAGAACAGCAAAATGTCAATATCTGAAAGCAGTCATTAAAAAAAAAAAAGTCATTGTCCTTTGAAGTAGTAGTCAGTGATGAAAAGAATGCTAGGAACCTGGATTGAATTTTTTTTTTATCATAATTCTACATTCTCTAAGATTCATTTCATTTTTTAAAAAAATATAACTGTGTATTTGATTGTATTTATATAATTAGATACAAAGATGTCTTAGTAAAATATTTCTTTTAATTTAAAATTTCATTAATTAATATAAATAAAATTGCTTTTCTAGAATATTTTCATGTAATTTCTCTAAATTCTCTTTAAATGTTCAAGAGGGAAGTTTCATATTAAGTATAAACTTCATTTCAATGATTATGAATTGGTAGGAAATGTTAGATTCAAGAAAAATAAATAATGCTCAAAAGCAAATATAGCATAAGTGTAAAATAATGATGATATTTGTGATATAAAAATTATCAAACATATTAAACTTTAATTCTCTATTAAATAAATCAAACGAACCACTTTTGTTTAAATAATATTCTTTTATTTTCAATATATGCAAAGATAGTTTTCAACATTTACTCTTGAAAAACTTTGTTACAAATTTTTCTCCCGTCCATCTCCCCACTTCTCTCCATAAACAATATATGTTAAACATGTGCAATTATTCTATACATATTTCCACATTTATTATATGGCACAAGAAAAATCAGATCAAAAAAGAAAAGAAATGAGAAAGAGAAAAAAAAGCAGGCAAAGAACAACAAAAAAAGTGAAAATACAATGTTTCAATCCACATTCAGTTCCTACAGTTCTGTTTCTGGATGCAAATGACTCTCTCCATCACAAGTCTTTTAGAATTGCCCTGAAGCACCTCATTGTTGAAAAGACTAATGTCCATCACAGTTGATCATCACATAATCTTCTTGCTGTGTACAATGATCTTCTGGTTCTGCTCACTTCACTTAATATCAGTTCATGTGACTCTCGCCAAGCCTCTCTGAAATCATCCTGCTGATTGTTTTTTAAAGAACAATAATATTCCATATACCATAACTTATTCAGCCAGTCTTCAACTGATGGGCATCCACTCAGTTTCCAGTTCCGTGCCACTACAAAAAAGGCTGCTACAAACATTTTTGCAATGTAAGTCCTTTTCTCTTTTTTATGATTTCTTTGTGATACAGACTAGTAGAGACATTGGGGATACAAACAATTTTATAGCCCTTTGGGCATAGCTCCATTTTGCTCTCCAAAATGATTGGATCAGTTCACAACTCCACCAAAAATATATTAGTGTCCCAGTTTTCCCACATTCCCTTCAACATTTATCATTATCTTTTCCTGTCATTTTAGCTAATCTGAGAGATAGTGGTACCTCAGAGGAACCAATTCATTAGGGACCTAATTTCTTTTTCTATTTATGGAATAAAACTAACATTTTCATAGCATAGTAAAATAAAAAAAGATGACCAAATGAAACTGCAAAGCTTATGTATAACTTGCTAAATAAACAAAGTTATCGTTTTAATTTTTTTCCTTCCCCCACCACATTAGAAATAGCTGCGATTATACACACACATGAACATAACTTATGTGTGTGTAAAATCATTTTGTACATATTTGTATTTAGCAATTCTTTCTCTAGGTGCAGATGATCTTTTGTAGTTTATTTGGATATTTATAATAGACAAAGTGATTTATTTTTTTAAAACTGTTCTTAAAATAATATTACTATTATTGTTTACAACTTTCTTTGTTCTACTCATTTTGTCCCTCATTGATTTAAGCAAGTCTTTCCCTATTTTTTAAGATAATTGATCTTATTATTTCTTATAGCACAGTAGTATTCCATCCCAGTCATATATCACAACTTGTTCAGTCACTCCACAATTGATAGGCATCCCCACAACTTCCAGTTCTTTGCTACCTCAAAGAAAGATGCAATAAACATTTTAAAATATGTAGGTTCTTTTCCTTTTTTTCTTAATGATCTTTGGAAATAGACCTTGTAGTGGTATACCTTGGTCAAAAAGTATAGGAAGTTTAATAACTTGGGGCATAATTCTAGATTCCTCTGTAAAATAGTTGGATCTGTCCACAATTCTACCAATTTTCCCCTTTCTTCTCCAACATTTGATGCTCTATTCCTTCTGATATTGATGATGGGAAAAAATGCCTACAAATGTTTTTCGTTATACCAAAAAATAAAGCACTTGTATGAACACTGATTATTAATAGAGGTAAAATTAATTTCTTAAGAATCACAAGGAAAAGATCTCATTTCAAAAAAAAAGAAAGAATTCCATATAAATATATATACACATATATATTTGTATACATTGTGGGCAAGAAGGCAGTAAAAAAAAATATCCTGAAGGAAAGGTGTTCATTGTGTTAAAAATATAACTTAATGAGAAAGAAAGAAGCGAATGTGACTATTTAGACATCTTTCTTAAAACTGAGATCCTAGAATAACCTGATCAATCAAAGGAAGGAATGTTAGGGGTGGAGTTGTCTTCTGGATAAAGGGAAAAAAGTGTAATTCCAGTATGAGAAAAGAAGACTGCTGGCTGTGGTATCATGGTGGGAAAAGAAGTCCACAGTGAAAGAAAGGCATGTATACTTGGAAATATATATATATAGGTTTTGAAATAAAAATAGATTTCCTTCATAGTATGAAAAAATTAAAATAATGGTTGCCAAGTTCATACTTTTGAATTATTTAGTTTTTGCTTAAAAAGTACCTGAATCATTCTAATGTCTTTTGTGAGCATAAAATTTCATGATTTTAAAGTCATCTATTTCTTTTATTCAGTTCAAAATAACAAGTATTTATTTAGTGTATGTGTCTAGAACTGTGCTACCCTTTGTATGAAATACAAGAGAAATATAAACCATTATTCCTTAGGATTCAAGTGGTTTTATACTCTTTCTATGGACATATGTCTGACATACTCAAGGTTGTTAAATGAATTAGTGAAGTTTGGATTGAAGAACTTTGAGTCTTTCTACTTTTTCTGTAATTAGCAAGAATAGAGAAGTAATTAGACCTCTGAGCAACAATATTTTCCTCAAAAAGCCAGAATCATATAGTTGTGAACAAACACAAATCAGTAGTTTGGAAACTAACCTCCTTTAATCATAATTTAGGGAAAGATAAGCTTAGCATAAAAAGAATCATTTTACAATTTCACTGATACTGGCAATTCTATCAAACTATTCTTTAAATATAAAAACAGAATGAACAAAATAGAATATCTGTATAATATCATACAGATAAACATCTTCAACTGCCTTTGAGACATCTTGAATGAGATGTATAATATACATCTTAAACAAAATATATCTACAACAAAAACTAAACCTTAAACCTAAATTCCAAACACTTTTCCTAAAATTGTAGAGGGCAATACTACTCTCCAAGTCCCTCAGGCTCACAAACTAGGAATTATCAAACACAGTTGACTATGAACTGCCTGTAGCTGAGCTTGTATCAGTTCTCAGACCAATGAACTGCCTGGGGCTTACCTTCAATAAACATTCATTAAGCACATACTGCAGATCAGGCACAGCCCTAAATTCTGGAGATACAAAGAGTCAAAAGATAATCTCATCTTTCAAGGAGTTTACAATATAATTAAGGAGTCAAATGGAAACAAACATATACAAACAAGCTATATACAGGGAAAACAGAAAATATAAAAGAGGGAAGAAATTCAAATTAAGATGCCCTGGGCAAGACTTCTTACAAAGTTCACTAAAATGTGATTTTGGTTGGGATTCAAAGAAACTGAGTTAAGCTTTCTAATATTGCTATTCAGTCAACACCCAGTAGTCAAGAGAAATGTTGGAGTTAAGAGATAGTCTTTTTCATTGGACAATCAGGAAGCCATTGTCACTAGATAAAAGAAGATTGGAAAAATAGGAGAAAATTAGGTTGTGGAGGACTTTGAATTCCAAAGAGAAAAATTTATGTTTGATCTTGGAGGTGAAAGAGAATCATTACATTTATTAAGTGAGTAAAAAGATAATTGGGACAAACTTTAGAAAAACGATGTTGATGACTGACAGAAGGATGGATTGGAATGTGTACAGACTTGATATATGTATACTCATTAGCAGTTTCTTGCAATAGAATGGGTGTGGGGTGATGAAGTTGGATAAAGGGAAAAACAAATGATAAAAAGGTTAAGGAGTCAATGATAGTTTTGTCAACCTAAATTCTATAGGGGGAAAAAAAGCCAATAGAGCAAAGTGAGATTTTTAAGAGGGGCAAGTGGAGTGCAAATTGTGCTATCATACAGCAAATACTGAGGAGCATAGGAATAGGGTTTATATAAGGTGCTGAAGCAGAAGGAATGGCCAAGCTGTAGGTAGAAGATTTACAAAATAATCAGAGAAGAAGAGTGACAATACCTAGTCAGTTCCTGGCAAATCATTGGCCTGAGAACTGAGAGAAGCTCAGTTCTGGTCAGTTCATAATTATTTGTGTTTGTTAATTCCTAATTTGTAAACCTGAAGAAGGCAGAGAGCGATAATTGCCCTTTGCAGTGATAGGAAAGGTGGTGGGGATAGAATTTAGGTTTAAAGTTTAATTTCTGTTTTAGAAATATTTAGTTAAAGATGTTGATTAGACATCTCGTTCAAGATGTCTCAGACAATGAAAGATGTTCATCTTCAAGAGATATCATGAGGCAAGACAGTTGTATTTGATAATCATTGTCATAGTGACAATAATTAAATTCATCCATGTTGATTAAAAAAGCAACTGAAGTAGTATAGAGAGAGAAGAAAAGAGGGTACAGAATAGAACCCTGAGGGATACCTACAGATAAAAGGAACTAACTGGAGATCCAGCAAAGGATAATGAAAAGACGGTCAGGTAGATAGGAGGAGAAACAAGAAACCATGGTGTCCCAAAACCAGTGCACAAGCAAGTATCAAGAAGAAATGCTGTTGAAAATATATTGTTTGATTGACTGGTTGATTATTCATGGGATCAGAAGTTTCAGAACTCTCTATTTTGTAACTCTTCTATTTAACTTTATTGTGATTGTAACAAACAAACAAAAAACCATCCCAATAGCACAGTGTTGGCTATTTAAAAGGGAAATCCTTTTAAATTTCCTGCTAAATTTAGAAATTTGAGAAGTTATTTTTTTCTTTGTTTATTAAAGCTTTTCTGTTTTCTAAACATATGCACAGATAATTTTCAACATTCATCCTTGCAAAACCTTGTGTTCCAATTTTTTTCTCCCTCCGTTTCCCCCACCCCCTTCCCTAGAGAGCAAGTAATCAAATATATGTTAAATATGTGGAATTGTTCTCTACATATTTCCACAATTAACATGATGCACAAGACAAATCATATAAAAAAATGATAAAGAAAACAAAAATCAAGCCAACAACAAAAAAGTGAAAATATCATATTGTGATTCACACTGCTCCCCCACAGTCCTCTCTCTGGGTGCAGATGGATCTTTCTCCATCAAAAGACCATCAGAAATGACTTGAATTACCTCATTGTTGAAAAGAGCAATGTCTGTCAGAACTGGTCATTTGAAAAGACTGATTCTCTAGAATAAGTATACCATCATATCATCTGCAAAGAATGATAATTTGTTTTCCTCATTACCCACTCTAATTCGTTTAATTTCTTTTTCTTCTCTTATTGCTAAAGCTAATATTTCTAATACAATATTTAATAGTAGTGGTGGTGATAGTGGGCAACTTTGTTTCACCCCTGATCTTAATGGGAATGGTTCTAGTTTATCCCCATTACATATGTTAGCTAATGCTTTTAAAAAGATGCTACTGATCATTTTAAGGAAAAAAAATCCATTGCTTCCTGTACACTCTAGTGTTTGTAATATAAATGGATGATGGATTTTGTCAAGTGCTTTTTCTGCACTTGTTGAGATGATCATGATTTCTTTTAGCTTGGTTATTGATATAGTCCATTATGCTAAGTTTTCCTAATATTGAATCAGTGCTGCATTCCTGATATAAATCCTACTTAGTATGGTATATTATCCTGGTTATAATTTGCTGTAATCTCTTTGCTGATATTTTATTTAAGATTTTTGCATCAATATTCATTAGGATAATTGCCCTATAATTTTCTTTCTGTTTTAACTCTACATGGTTTAAGTATCAGCACTATATCTGTCATAAAAGGAATTTGGTAGGACTCCTTTCATTATTTTTCCAAATAATTTGCATTTTATTGGAATTGTTCTTTAAATGTTTGGTAGAATACATATGTAAATCCACTGATCTACTGTCTTTTGAGCCAGGGCAGATTAGCAGACAATGCTAATTTTGGCTATGAGCCTCCTGATAGATTCCCCTGGTTTGTGGAGGTCACTTCAGCCTGGGTCCCTGAGCTGTGTCTGTGTTTGGCTGTCTCACTCCAACCACTTCCCCCTGTCCCTCGTTGAAAAATATTTCTTCTGAAGTTCTTCCAACATATCTTCTGCTGGAAATTTATTACACTCCATATCTTCATGGGTTCTGTTACTCCAAAACCCGAACAGAGGCTTGATCCGGTGTTGATCTGAGGGAAGCCAGGAAGAGCTCAGACAAATACCTGTCTATTCTCTGCTATCTTGGCTCTGCCATCCCAGAACTTTCTAAGTAATTTCATTTTTTTAAGCCAGCAGATCCACTTGGTTTATTCCATGGAACATCCATGGCCATTTTTAGCTTAAGATGTCTACTGGACATCACATCTGCAATGTTGAGACGCACAATTGGAAGTCAGTAGAGAGGTTAGAGTAGAATAAAATGTTATAAAGATAAATAAAATTACAAGAAAATGTTTTCCTCTGTTCTATTTTTTTCTATTGTAATAGTTGTATAATATTGTTTGATTTTAAATAGAATCACACATCTAGAGCTAAAATAGATATCTCAGAAGTGAGCTAGTCCAACCTCTTTCTTGACAAATGAGAAAACTAAGACCCAGGGATCCGTTCAAAACTCACATAGATATTAAATGACAAAGATGGGATTCATATCCAGCTACCCTGACTCAAAAGACCAAAGTATTTATATATAAATATATAATATATGCTTGTAAGAGTATGTATTGCATGTGCTTTTGGAGAGGGGAGAGAGAATGGTGATAAGAAAGCATTATTTTTAAATCTTTTTTGGGGATGTGGAGAAGTGGGAAAAGTAGGTAAGCCTCTACAGCCAACCTGTGTGGACAAAATTCTGAGTTTATTTCTTTCCTATTCTTTAGTTATCTCTAAATGGAGTCATGGCTTCTTGGGAAATCCATGGCTGACCCCAAAATATGGGAGCAAATGATTAGAATATGGGAAGCTGGGATTGTCTTCTTACCACAAGTCTTTCCATTTTCCAATCTTTCTTCCATATTGCTAACAAAGGGACTTTTCAGGAGAAAGTCTGACCACATGAAACGCTGATAAATTCAATTTGCTTTTTATTGACTCTAGAATCTAATTTTATTTCTTTATTGTTAAATGACAAAAGTTGTTGAAAATGAAGGAAAAATAACTTTGTATTTTTGCATAAATTTTGTTGAATGTATGTTTATGTTCATACAATTTTAACAATGATGCATCATTTACATGATTTTAAATAAATAGAAATATCTTCAGGGAAGTATTTTCCCTAATTTTTAAACTGGTAGTGAACATGATCAATGATCTTTGGAAACCATTGTTCTACAGCATGTTAAATCAGGATTCTCATTTCAATTGATTTCCTTGTTTTCATTGAGTTTGGACAAACTTTAAAAGGATGAACATATAATCATTAAAATTGCAGTTTAAAGTCTAGGAAGAACCCTATTCTTTCTAAAATTTGATCATTTTATTCATTGTTGTTATTGTTGTTTATCCTTCATTCTAGAAGAGGACCATGAAATCAGGGAGATGATGCCATGATATGCATTTAAGTGAGGGAGTGCTATGCAAGGTCATCTGCCTCACTTTCCCTCCAGAGCCAACTGGGTCTAGTGGCAAGATATAGATCAAGATGAGTGGAGATGGCCCTGATTGAAATGGGAGACCTTGGCCTTTTTAAGCTAAATGTTAAGGACTACACCCTAAGTGTGAAGGGACAGGTCAATTCTCTGAAAGCCCCTACAGCTGTGAATCATAACACACTTGAAGGAATTGCAAATCAGCCTTTACTGACTCAGATGTTACTTGTGAATTGGGAATGAAATAAATTGGAGGCAAGAGGGAAGAGGAGAGAGGTCAGATAATGCAACTGTTTCTCAGTCTTCTTGAATCATCCTCTCACATGAAGGGATCCATTCTGCTGATTAAAATTAGATCCCCAGCCACCATTAGCAGGTTGTTCCCATAACAGCTAAGGTCTTCAACGGGACTCAGTTTAACTGAGGCCTCACCCATTCAGTGATTAAAATTAAGTAGCAATTGAAGCAAAGAATATCCTTTAGTGGAGTCCCAAAAAATCTAAATAAATGAATGAATGAAGCTGGGAGGGGAAGACCCTCAGAGTTTCTAGCCAAAGCAGAGATGACTAGTATTTACATTCAATCTGAGTCAATCAGAACTCAAACAATGACCATGTGGGGCTTGGCTTTGGACCTCTTGGTGGCCAATTAGAGTTAGATTCCTTTTGGTTTGAGGCCTTATCCTTAAGAAAGAAATCTAGCTAGTAAACCCAAGATATCTTGGGAAGGATCTAGAGGTACAAAAGAGAAAAACATGTTTAGACAAACTTTAAAAGGATGAATATATAATCATTAAAAATGCAGTTTAAAGTATAGAAAGAACTCTATACTTTCTAAAATTTGAATATTTTATTCACTGAAATGATAAATATATCAATGTACTTCAATACTGAAGCATGATCAGAGTAAACAATCAACCTGCTATTAAATATGTAGCATTCATTCATATAAGTACTGATTACCATTAAGATGAAACTAATTTCTTGAGAATTAATTGTTCAGAATTAACCAGAAATAGAGATCATTCTGGATAATAGTAGCTAGCACAGTGTTTGGGTTTGATGCCTTCAAATGTAAAATGAGATTTTTGGATTCTCTAAGATCCCTTGTAGCTGAATATTCTATAGCACATTATTCTTTATGGTTGCTATTATAATCAAATATCAATAGGATAGGGTTTCCTTTATTTGGATATCTTTTACCATACATTTTTCTCCTAAGGATCCTGGGAATTTGTAGAACTCAAGATTAGCTGGAAGCAGCTGGTCTATCTAGGATGGAAATCTTGCTTAGATCATATAATAGGTTTTAGCAAATATAGGAGATTTGTGAGGGTCAAAGGAAGCATAAGGATACATAGATGGATTGTCAACATTGTTGTTGCATGTTGCATGTTGAGAAATCTGCTCAGAAATCACTTCCATTGACCTAGAACAATATTATGGAACATTTAATCATTTCCTCCCGCCCCTCAATACTGTTGTCTTCAGATTTCTTTAATCGATTCTTATGTATCTCCTCTCCACAAATTTTCAGAAGGAAAAGGATGTAATGGATTCATGGCAGGTAAAGCTAACACCTGCTGCTTGGAGCTTCTCTCAGACCCATAATCGTAACGTCCCAGTTAGTACTCCCTGGTGCACCAGAAAAAAAAATGAATGCCTTCATGTTAGTACAGAAAGAATGTAAGACTTTTCATTAATATGGCCCAAATGGGACTATTGCTTAAGAAGAAACTTAAATTCACTTGAAGTGTTTTCATCATGCTATAGATAAAAAACAATAACACAAAACAATCTGAAGGGAAAAAAAGAAATAAGGAAAGTAAACACAGCAGATAGATAAATGTAAGGCAATGAATAGTTATTTGGTGATAGATCTTTTTATGAAATTCTACAAGGACTGTCTAACTACTAAGTGTTTTGCTATGAAACCACTGACTCCATTATTTTTGTAAAAAAAAAAAAAAGAAGAGAAGAGGAGAGGATAAGAGACAGGAGAACAAAGAAGAGGAGAGGAAAGGACACAAGAGGAATGAAGAAAAGAAAACAGGACAGGAAAGGAAAGGAAAAAGGATAGAAAGGACAGGAAGGCAGAAAAGAAGAGAGAAAGGAAGGAAAGGAAAATAAAGGAAGAGCAAAGAAGGAAAAGCAGAGGAAAGGAAGAGAAGTGGAGAGGAGAGAACAATGAAAAGGAGGGGAGGAAATAATTTAAGTATTTTGCATGAGAGAAAAAATATGGTGAGAAATATTTTTAAATGGACTCTGGTGTATAATAAATAGGCAGATTCAATGGTCGGTGTCCTGGGTACTTAGAAAGCAATGGAATCCTTAGGGAGAGATATTCTAGGTGAATCAAACAACCAACAAAAAAAATTTCCCTTTAGACCTAGATGGAGAAAACCCAATATTCCTGAGCCCAGAGTCCTGGGATTAGCAATAACTACCAGATGACTCTGCCTTCTTCCTTTTTGACTATAGCAACTTGAACAATTCCTGTGAATAATGTACCTGACAAGCTTTGCTACCACCCACAAAAACCACTGACAAAGTTCCACCAGTAGACAAATAAGCCCCAGGGAATTGTCACACCCACACACCTTGAGCTCATTTCAATTCTGAGATATAGAGATTATTATCTCTTGACAAAGGAGTAGCCATCCCGCACTGATAACTGATGACCACTCCATGAGACAAACAAGTCAGACCTGTTGAAGACTTAGGGCATGAAGAAGAGGCAATAGGTAGCAATTAGAGCTGAGTCAAACTTGAGTTGTGACCTTGGATAGCATTTGCCTCAGACCTAGATGGAAACAGGTAGAACAGTAACTACAAGTATTTTAGGACTATAAGAAGTACTTCCAAACCAATTACTCTGCTTTCCTCATAGCCTCCACAAATATCAACCAAGGAATTTGCTTTTGTAGAGATACAACTTGTCGACTTTTCCTCCAGATATTGTAGTCTTCATCTCCTCAGCAGTCAGACTATTGTCTACTCGGAGAATAGACATCTTAATGTCAATTTCCTTGGGATATTAAAAGATTTTAACATCCTTATTAGAAATGCTTTTATCAGTGGAAATAACACTTACTGAGGGTATTCAGGCTCTGGCTCTTAGGGTCAGGCATATTACATTTCCTCTTTAGGATTATTTTGGTTTTTGAGAGGTTTTTTTTTTTTGGGGGGGGGAAGAAGAGAGTTCTTTTCTATGGTATTAATTTGAGCCCCTATTAGTTTTGTTTCCTCTAATTCTGAGGGGACAAATGACTAGAACCCCAATTTCATTTACTCACTTGCCCCCAGATAGCTTCTATAGAGGGATGCTAACGTCAATGATATAGCAAGAATAAATAACACCTTGATTGGAGTGAGGGAGGAAAATTCCCTCCCTTCCCCTCACAGGGAAGTGGTATAAATAAATGTTTGTAACTTAGCTTAGTTCTTTATTTAATATTTTTCCAGTTACATTTAAAATAAAAAATTACATTTGTTTTACATTTTTTTTGAGTTCTAGATTCTCTTCCTTATTCACTCCAACAATTAAGAAACCACTTATGAAGTTAGGCAAAACATTGCTATAAAAGTCAAGTTGTGAAAAAGACATAGATTTCCCACCTTAATCAAAATAAAAACTCTCAAGAAAAATTAAATTAGAGAGAAAGACAAAAAGAGAGAGAGAGAGAGAAAGAGAGAGAGACAGAGAGACAGAGAGACAGAGAGAGACAGAGAGAGAGACAGAGACAGACAGACAGAGAGAGAGAGAGAGAGAGAGAGAGAGAGAGAGAGAGAGAGATTCAGACACAATCAGTTCCTTCTTTCTCTGGGAATGGATTTATGTTCTTTGGAGTAGTTGTGAATGATTGTATTACTGAGAATAGCAAAGTTATTCACAGCTGATAATCCCAGAACATAGCTATTGCTTTGTATACAGTACATTTCACTTTGCCAGAGTTCATGGAGGACTTTCCAGGTTTTTTTTTTTTCCTAAGAGCATCCTGTTATAGAACAATACCATTCCATCATAAAATACACACCCCAGTTTATTGAGGCATTCCCCAATTGATGGGCATCCCCTCAATTTCTTTTTTTTTTTGCCCTGAGAAGAGAATTGTTTGAATATTTTTTGTACATAAAGGTCATTTTCTTTTTTTTTTTAATTTCTTTTGGTATTCGTGCCAAATAGAGGTATTGTTAGGACAAAGGATATGCATGCATTTGTAGTCCTTTAAGGACAGATCATATCTTTTGATTATTTAATTGGGACATGATTCTTATTTTTTATAATGTTGACTCAGTTCCTTTTGAGGACTGGCGGATTCTTTTAATTTCTATTTTATCCTTTGATTCTAAAATATCAGGACAGTTTTCCTTGATAATTTCTTGAAAGATGATGTACACAGACTCTTTTTTCATTGTGACTTTCAGATAGGCCAATAATTTTTAAATTATCTCCATTCAGTTGCTTTTTCGATGAGATACTTCACATTGTTTTCCTAATTTTTTTTTCATTTTTTGGTTTTGCTTATTGTATCTTAAATTCTCCTAAAGTCATTAGCTTCCATTGTTCAATTCTATGGAAAATAAAGTAAAAGAAGGCTACAGAAATGTTATTTCTTGGGAACTGTAGAGTCTCATAGAAGGAAGATGGCTCAGAGGCTTTTCCTGTTATAGCAAAATCTATCAAGAAACAAATGAAGATATTGAATAAAATAATATATTTAAAGCATTTCACAAACCTCACAACAATCTATAAATGTCAATAATTAATTATTTTTATCAAGCAATGAGAATATGAATGCTGTTGACATCTTTTTGAAGATTGTAGCAATTCTCTTTACAAAATAATCAAAGATAAGTCTTCAAAATCACTTGGTTAGTTAAACAGAACTAATTACAATGTCAATACATGTTAAAGATACTTTCCTTGTGCATATTCAGAATTCTCCCATACTTTAATAACTCAATAGTTATTTTTATACTGGATAAAGCACTATAGCTTTTCCCCAGTATCTTACTCTTCAATTAGCTTTATCCACTAGCAAATAAATAATCTAATTCTGGAACTGAGGCCAAGGGAAAATTCCCAAATTTGTCAAAATTGACTGGTGACAGCTTTGGGACAGAACACAGTATTGATCTGTTTTGATTAGAGCAAAACCAAATAATGTCCTTATGACTATGGAGACAAGTTCTAGGTACATAACAAAGGGTCAAATGGCAATTAGTGGATACTTACTAAATATGATATAATAGCTTTGATCAGGCATTGTTGATCCATTGGCCAGACTATTTGATGCTTGGTAGAGCTGCTAGGCTTTTTAACAAGATAGCTTTAATCTAACCATTCAGTTAAGAGGTTTCAGAACTAAATCAGTTTCAACTGCATGAATTTCCCTGGCAACACAAGCAAACCTGGGAATGACACAAAATGAAGGGGCCTCTGAATATGAAATCTAAGAGTTTTTAGTATAGAGACAATCATTTATATGCTACAAGAATAATATGTTATAACTATTTTGAAATATAGTACTATTAGCTAATGAAACATGATGTAAAATTTCATACTGTGTTTAAAATATAATGCAATAAATTATTTTAACTCAAAGCTGAATAATACAGCAGGTAATTAGCATGCGTAGAAGCCATGTCTATTGAAAGGAGGTAGGCTATAGAATGAAGGATACTGAACTTGGACACAAGGCTCAGGATTCTAATTCTGAATCTATCACTTACTGGTGTTATAACTCTGGGTAATTTTTTTGTTTGTTTTTTACAATTAATCTATAAAATCAGCAAATTATATCTATCTGATAGTACATAAGATCATAAATTAGAAGGACATCAGAGGCCACTTATTGAACTTTTTTATTTTACAAATGAAGAAACTGAGACCAAGAAAGACAAAATTATATAATCATGCAGAGACAAGATTTGAACCTAGATGAGGGCTCTGAATCAAGTGCTAGAACTTTTTCTTTTGAACATTACTGCATTAACCATAGCCTTGTCATCTCAAAGCCTCTTTATAAATCTTAAGAACTATATAAAGGTAAGGATTTACATTATGCCATTTCTCACAATTAGACTTGACTAATCAGTTGTGATTTGTTAAATATGCCATAAATTCTCAACTAAAATTTTTGTCCTTTTGCTCATGAAATTACGTTTGTATATGCATTTAGCCACCGAGCTGCATTGCTTGCCACTGATAAGATTTTAATGTGATCTTAGAGAAATAATACTTAACTTCTTTGGATCTCATTTTTCTCTTCTGAAAATGTAAAAGGAGTTTGGACTGGTTCTCAAAGGGCTTAAGGTCCTCCTCCAAATATAATATAATGTCTGACATAAAAAGATAGAACTTTAGCCAGTTAGTACTATCCATCAACAGCACTGTTATAATGTGGCTTCACTGCATATTTTAATAAAATGATATGAGATCAATGCAACATACTTACAACATTGCAGAAATTTATAACATTCCCCTGTCTTACTAAATTTAGAATTAGGTTTTCAGAGCGCCATTGCTATTCCTTTCCTAGCTGTAAATTTGGCAACTGTGGAGGCTTCATTGATATGCTTGGAGAGGTATGAAACTTACAACCATATTGTAACTTACACCTCAGGAGGACCAAATTCAATACTTTATGAACTAGACTCTCCCAGTTTCTAGGCTATAGCCTATTAACAATTGGGAGGCTCAATAACTCTTCTGAGTAGCTGAGGAACCATTAAGAAAACTGCCACACTAAATCATATAGTATCGACCAGAAGGAGGCAATACACTTCTGAACTTGCCTAACAGGAAGTAACTTAGGTACAGGGACATTCTGGTTTATGACACATTCACCCAGGCTGAGAAGTTTCCTAGTTGTAAATTCAGCCATTCCACATAATTCTCCTAATTTATTTCATTTAAGATAAACCTTTGATAGTATATCAGTTGATATCTTATGGAAACAATTAAAATAAAACAAAAATTGTAGACTCATCTATCTCTAATGTAATATCTGGCTTTTCTTTGGCTTTTCATTCTAATGTGTCATCGTGATTTTCCCGATAGACTCTAACATCTGAAAGTATTTCATAGTATTTTTCATGTTTGTAATATAATACAGTTTGAAGGGGACTGAAATATTATATTCTTCTATACTTGGGGAAGATGGGAAACTAAATGGAGAGTTCAGTTTCTTTGTCTGGATCATTTTGTTGTAGGTGTTAATTTGCCAAGGTATTCCTAAATTACTATGTGGACCTTAAGCATTGTACTTTGTTATTGGATAAGTATTTATGAAGAAATTTGAAGAAAAATATATCATTGGTAAATGTTTACTCAGTGTTTCGTGTTTGATCTTTTCTGTACAATCTTTATACTAAAGCTGGAATCTATTTCCAATGACTACATATGAATGCAGCACACGCTCTGCGGCCTAACAGATGCCATCTGTAAAAGCATTTACTTTAAATTAGTGGAATAAGTAATCAAAAGGGCTTTGTACTTAATGCAAAACTTTTGGTGACTATTAAATGCTCATTAGAGGGTGTTTTTGCTGTATGACTGTCAAAATCAGCAGGACGTTTATGTTAGATTTCCTGAGTGGGTCAAGATTGAATATGATTTTACAACTTAAATAACATAAATGAATGCAGGTTATTTCAGCATCTCCAGATGTTCTTTCAACTCTTTACCCCTAAAACCCAAACTTATTGCCACTTTAAATTTGGCAATGGTATTATAGACAGTTTTGTTGTTAAAATATTTTGTAATTCCTTTAGACTATTGTACTATTTCCTTTACTGAAGCTCCAAATAGGAGGTAGCAGGAGGTAAATTTTGCAAACTACTACAACAGGGAGGAAATGTAGAGATCATTATATTCAAACCACCTTATCTTCAAGATGAGGAAACTGAAGCCCGGAGAAATCAACAATAGCTATGATAATATATTAAATTAGGGAAAGATCCAGAAACAGAGCCTCTTAACTGCATTGTGTTTGCCATTAAATGCCATGCTTTCTCTCTAAAGTATAGACGAGAAAGATGTCAACTGAAGGAAAATGAGAGACTATAAACTGTGCTGCTTGGACTTTTCCCCTAAAGAAAGCCTAAGCCAAGAAATCCTAAATTATCTGGATTTTTTGTTTAATTTGAACAAAACATATTTATGTATGTATGTACATATATACATGTGTGTAAGCATGCATCAATGCATGTACATGTATTTATATGTATGCACACATCTATATAGTTATATAGAGATATAGATAAATACATTTAAACATGTTTAATTATCATTGAAGGGATTCTTTAGTAGGCTGGGAATGTTTTACAACTTGATTAAACCTCAGGAAATATGTCCTTATTATCACTTTGATTTTAATTAAATGTCCAATAACCATCTTGTTAAATCTAAATAGTCACATCTGTTATTCCAACTATTGTTATTTATTTAGTCCTGTGTCCAATTACAGCACTGGATTGCAGGAATGAGTGTTTAGCCAGACTTAGAAGATAGCCCCACAAAAGTAAGAAACTTAAGGCTCAGATCTTTTTAAGCATTTATGCACTTTGAATATAATAGACAATTTAAAGTTCCTAAATCCTAGATTTAGAAGAGATATCAAGAACGCAACTGCTTAGATTTGTTGCCTATAGGTAAAACTTTAAAAAATTAAAAAAAAATCATTGCTGGCTAAGACTTTCAAAAATACAATAAAGGTAACACAGAGAGATATAAAACTGTGAAAATACAAAGAAAAAATAGATGTTCTTAATAATGTGTCCTCCTCAAAATCCATCAGTTGTAGGAGATTCATTAAATGTGGCTGCTAGTCGGTACTAATCAACAAATATCGTCTGGCCTCCCTCTTTACTTTTTTACATCTGTTCTCTGAAACTGAATTGTACGAATCCATGAGTTTCAGTAGAGACAAAAGGAGTTAGTTGGTAATATGTTTTTGTTGCTCTTGTTCAGTCGTTTTCAGTCAAATCTTATTCTTTGTGACACCATTTAGGGTTTTGTTGGCAAAAATACTGGAATTGTTTTCCATTTCTCCTCCAGTTAATTTTAACGTCAAGAAAACTGAAGCAAACAGGGTAAAATGACTTTTTCAAAGTCACACAGTAAGTGTCTGAAATCAGATTTAAACACAGGAAGATGAGACTCCCTGACCCAAAGCTCTATATTCTATTCACTACATATTTCAGTTGCTCACACAGTGAATAGAGCACTGGATGGAATCATCTGAATACAAATCTGGCCTCAGAAACTTCCTAGCTGTGTGATTCTGAGTAAATCACTTTAGTCTGCCTCAGTTCCATCATTAATAAAGTGGGCATTATATTAGCATCTACTTGACAAGGTTGTTTTGCGATAAAATGGATATTTATAAAAGAGTTTTATAAAACTTAATGTACTGGATTATTTCTATTCAATAATTCTATTTTAATGATTACTCGAATTATTTTTTTAAATTTGTTTAAAAACTATTATTATTGTCATCATCTTTGTTATTGCTGCTGGTAAAAGAGAAGTACTTCACAGTGTAGTCAGTTTTATAGGTATCATAATGCTGACCTATAAAAAAAACTTGAAAGCAGGAATCTAGAATTTCTTTTGTCTTTCCTCTCTGACAATAAATGCTTAAAAAGCTGTGTTAAATGAATGGATATCCTGATTCTTTACTAAGACTATCTTTTTCAAGCTTAGGAAATCTCAAAACCCTGACATTTTTTATTCTAGTGACCATAGCCATTGTTAAGGTAAATCACCTTAAAATGCATAGAAAAAACTATACTGAAATAAAATGAGTCAAATATACAAGAATATAAGCCATTCCCCAATTGATAAATGTTTAAAGGATATGAACAAGCAGTTTTTAGATGAAACACATAAATCTATCTATAGCCTTTGAAAGAAGTGCACTAAAACACTTCTGAGTAGAGAAATACAAATTAAAACAACTGTGAGGAACCACTTCACACTATATAATTAGCCAAGATAAAAAAAAAAAGTGTAAATGTTGGAGGGGATGTAGGAAAATTGAGAAACTATTGCATTGTTGTGGAGTTGTGATTTAATACAACCATTTTGAAACACTATTTGGAGCTATACTGAAAGGGCAACCAAACAGTGCATATCTTTTATTTTTTTTAATAATACCTTTTTATTTTCAAAATGTAACCTAGTTACAGATCTAGTGTTCAACATTCACTTTTGCAAAACCTTGTGTTCCAAATTTTTCTCCTTCCCTCTTTACCTCCCCTTCCCTCTAAATAACAAATAATCCAATATAGGTTAAACATGTGGAATTATTCCAAACTGTATTTCTACATTTATCACCTGCAGAAGAAAAAACAGATCAAAAAAAGGAAAAAAGTGAGAAAGAAAAAAAAAAGCAAGCAGACAGCAAGAAAAATAGGGAAAATACTATGTTATGATCCACATTCAGTCCCCATAGCTTTCTCTTTGGATGCAAATGACTCTGTCCATCACAAGTCTGTTGGAACTAGCCTGAATCACCACATTGCTGAGAAGAACAAAGTCCATCAGAGTTCATCATCACATAATCTGGTTGTTGCTGTGTACAATGTTCTCTTGGTTCTACTCACTTCATTTAGTATCAGTTCTTGAAAGTCTTCCTCAGGCTTTTCTGAAATCATCCCGCTGATTTTCTTTTTAGAGCACTAATATTTCATTTCATTCATACACCATAACTTATTCAGCCATTCCCCAATTGGGGGGGGAGAGAGAGCATCCACTCAATTTACAATTCATTGCCAGTACAAAGAAGGCTGATACAAACATTTTTATGGGTATCTTTCGATCCAGTAATACCATTTCTAGGTCTGCATTTCAAAGAGCATGAAAAAGAGATGAGGACTTACATGTGCAAAAATATTTCTAACAAACCTTCTTATTCTTCCAAAATATTGGAAATTGATGGGATGCCCACCAATTTGGAATGGTTGAACAAACTGTGATATATGAATTTAATGGAATAGTATTGTGCAATAAGAAATGATAAACAAGCATGTTTCAGAAAACCTGGAAAGACTTGTAGAAACTGATGCAAAGTAAAATAAGCAGAACCAGGAGCACATTATACACAGTATCAGCAACATTATGTAATCAACTGTGAATGCAACTCTTCTCAGCAGCACAATGATCCAATCCAAGACAAAGGAACTTATGAGGGAAAATGCTATTTATATCCAGAGAAAGAAATGATAGATTTTAAATACAGACTGAAGCATTTAAGTTACTTTATTCTTTTTCATAGTTTTTTTCCCTTTTCATTTGTTTCTTCTTTCATAACCATGACTAATATTGGAAATATGTTTTACATAAAATAGCACATGTACAACCTATATCAAATTGTCTACCATTTTGGGGGGAAGGGAAGAAAGGGGAAAAATTGGAACTCAAAATCTTGTATAACTGAATGGGGAAAATGTCGACATATCATTGGGGGAAAATACTATTAAGTTAAAAAAATCCATTGTAAAGAAAAATCCAGTTTTCACCACAACTAGATTTTGTACTCCAAATATAACAAGAAAAAATATTTGAGGGAAGGATGAATGTTCTGCAAATCCTAGCACTCCACTTTGAAAGAATCAGCAAAGCCAGTCCTTACCACATTGTTATTCTCCAATCTGGACAAATTTATAACTAAGGCAAAAAAAAAGATTTCTACCAAGATAGTATAGGTGGCCATGTTGGCCACTGATTTGACTTTAATAAATACAAATTAAATTATTTGTATTGTATTGCATTTATAGAAATGTTAAATATTTTCTTATTACATTTTAGTTTAAGTAGACCACATCTGGGAATTTTGCTGCTACTTGTGGCTTGAAGCAAGTTTGATACTTCTGATGTGCAATACCTATTTTCAAAAGGAGAAGGGTTGCATGTTCAGTTACAAAGGGAATCACAAATAGTAATATTAAAATCTGTTTAGTATAGTGGAAGGAACACCAAATGTGGAATCACAAGACTTGGGTTCAAATCAACCATATTGGTCTTTCTCCTCTTCCTCACCATTGGAATGAAACTTCTTGAGAGCAGGAACTGTATTTTATGTTTATTTATTCCTTGAACTTCTAATACAAGACCTGGAACATGATTTTTGTTTTTTGTTCAGTCTTTGTACAATTCTCCATAACTTTATCTGGGGTTTTCTTGGCAAAGATATAAAAATGGTTTGTCATGTTCTTCTCCAGCTTATTTTATAGATGAAGCTGAGATAAGTAGGGTTAAATGACTTGTGCAAGTTTATGCAGCTAATAAATATCTGAAGCCAGATATTCAATTATTCCTGACTTAAGGTACATCACTATATCCCTGCTCTGCCTAACTGACTGGAATATAGTTAGTGCTTAATAAATACAATTTTATGATCAACCAAAAACCTACTCTGGGCTAGACATTGTTAAAGACTAGATGTAAAATGAAAGACTAGAACACTGTCCCTGCTCACAATCTAATGAAGGAAACAGTATGCAAACCATATAGAAGCAAATATATATCATAAATTGAGGGTAGTCTCATTTACTGCCTAGCACATAGTAGGTTCCTAATGAATGTTTATTGACTTACTGGAAGTCACTAAGATTAATGAAGGAATAGGAAAGAATTCTTGCAGAAGGTAGAACTTCAGCTGAAAGTTTAAGGAAGCAAGCATTAGCTGATTATTTCAAATCTTGACTGTTAAACATAAGACCTTTCTGATTTTAAGTAAGTTAATACAATTCAATTTGTTCTTACATAAAAGAACTAGCCAATTGTAAACATTTAAATATAGAAGTGTTAAATAACAGGACCTATGAAATGAAGATAGACAAGATACCCTTTCAAATTTTTTCTAGCTTATAACCATGAGCCTCTAGTATACATTGATATTTGGTTTGCCAAACCAAACAGGGTTTTTTTTTTTTTTGCCTTCCTCTCCTACAGCTCCAGACCATTTTAGTACCCATCCAGAATAGCTGGAAAGTAGAAAAACTTGAACCATTTTTTAGGTGAAAGGAAGAGATTCATTCTCTTTTATTTCATCTCTGGTCTTCCCCAAGCCCATCCAAACTTCTTGACTACTTACAGGACTTGGATAAAGTGAGAGTCAGCAATTCTATTCTATCCTGTGAGATGGAGGTATATTAAGCATTCCTATCTACCCTATCTCTATACCCCTAGGTTTAGACATCTAGGGCTATCATCTGATCCATCATGTAATCAAATTTTTAGCATTCACTCTATTTCTGCACTTTGAACTGATATGCCTTCCCATTCGCCTTGCAGCGAAGTTATTCTTCTAAAGTTATTCTTCTAAAAGAAGTTATTCTTTTACATAAAATGCTGTACAATATAATACACATATACTATTAAGCACATACTACATAGTAGGCACTGTGCCAAGCATTTTCAAGACAAATAAGAAAAAAGGAAGACAGTTCCTGACCTTGAGGGACTTATAATCTAATCTTCCAATCTAAGACCCTTAACAAAAGGAAGCTGAAAAGCCAGAAGGAGGACTGAGTGGAAGAAGATACCTTATGTAGCAGCTTGATAATATTAAGGTTAAAGCCACTCAGTTGAAGCCAATATGGTGGGAAATGAAGAGCTGGATGAGTTTCTGAGCCCTTCTCCTTTTGGAGGAGTTTTTGCTTTTACTCTCCAATCTTCCAATTACTGAGAGAAAAGCACCTGAGTTTAATAAGGATTATAAGTTCAAAAGCTGAAGCAATTTCTGACATTAGGCATTTTCTGGCATTGAGTTTATCTAGGAGATGGGAATAGGCAGGTAATGATAATGCAGTAAAAAGCCAAGATGATGGGAAATTTCTTTCTGTGCCCTCCCCTTCCTCTTTAGAATATGTATTCCTTGAAGGAAAATTGTATTATGCTTTTCTCTTTTTATCCCACGAACTTAGCACAGTGTGTAAACACTTAAATACACATAAGTATGTATGTATGTATACATACATATGTATTTATATGCATGTATGTATGCACCTGAATATGCATGCATTCATGCACACACATGTATATCACTGTACTTATCCTACAGCTAGATATCTAGGTATTCAGTGACTTGACCTTTACAAATATAATTCAGTAACTTCAGCAACCTGAAAGAATGATGTCTATCATCATGTACCAAGAATGTAAAATTGATGATAATTAAACTTTATATCTATATAGTACTCTACAAATCACAGATTGCTTTTCTCAATGCAACTATTTGAGGTCAAGTAATGTAATCATTTTATATGTGAAGAAACACATAAAGCAAAACAAATTAAAATTCCCAGAATAAATTATGGTATATGAATATTATGGAATATTATTGTTCTGTAAGAAATGACCAGCAAGATGATTTCAGAGAGGCTTGGAGAGACTTAAATGAACTGATGATGAGTGAAATGAGCAGAACCAGGAGATCATTATACACGGCAACAACAGTACTATATGACAATTAATTCTGATGGATATGGCTCTCTTCAACAATGAAATGTTTCAAACCACCTCCAATTGTTCACTGAAGAAAGCCATATACACCCAGAGAGAGGGATGTGAAATGTGGACCACAACATAACATTCTCATACTCCTTAATTGATGTTTGCTTACATTGTGTTTCCTTTATCTGATATATTTTTTGTGTAGATAAGATTTTTCTTGCACAACAATGATAAGTTTGGAAATATGTATACATATATTCGATTTGCCAATATTTTAACATAATTAACATGTAGTGGATATCCTGCCATCTAGGGGAGGGGTGGGGAGTTGGGGGGAAAAATTTGTAACAGAAAGCTATGTAAGGGTTATTGTTGAAGAATTACCCACACATATGTTATGCAAATAAAATTTAAAAAAATGATAAAAAAATTAAAAACAATAAATAAATAAAAATATATATGTTTTGATAAATATACATTTATATACACATATATATGTGGGTGCGGATGTGTGTTTGTATATGTATGTATATATATGTGTATATATATAATATCAGTATAATTGGTTTCCTTTGTAATCTTATGCATTTTATTTAATGCAATTAGAAATATTATTCTAAAAAAAGCCTTATTAGCTTCACCAGAGTACCAAAAGGATCAATGACACACAAAAAAATTAAAACCCCAGATTCAAGTTTAAAAAAAAAAATTGATCTCAACCTTTATTTGATAACTTGATACCAAAAAAGAGTACTCTATGAAACCTTTCCTTGAAAACATCCATTAGAAGGATCCCCTAATCTCTTAAAGGAACTCATTCCATTTTTAATAATTCTAATTATTAGGAAATCCCTCTTTGTAACAAGCCTAAATGTTACTCTTTGAAACTTGAACAAATTCCTTTAAATTATGAACATTAGAATAACTTGACAAGTCTAATATATTTTCATATAATAGATATTTCTAACTACTAAACAATTTTGTCTTTAAACATTTCTCATACGTGTCCCTTTCTGTGCCCTGACATAGTTATGACCATGGTGTAAGTTGTAAGCATCTAGTAATTTGATTATTATAATAGCCTTCTGATTGAACTTCTTCAAATCTCTCTCCACCCCATTCTTCCATCAATTCAGTTATGCAAGGGAGCTTCTTAAAATACAGATCCAGAAATATTTAAGATAGCAGCGAGAAAGAAATATTTTTTCTAGATTATCATGGAATAAATTCTGATTGAGAAATATAAATAAATATTATAATTAGTAATTTTTTTTCCAGCCTAGAGAAGCTTAGACAGAAAAAAATAACTTTTGACACTGAGGAAGGGGCTGCTCAGGAATGGAATCCAATGGCAGCTATACTTTTTTTTGGGTGGGGGTGTGGTTTTCTAATGATCAATGATGGTAAGGGAGCCACAATCAAAGAACAGGGCAGAATGTAGCAGCATAGGATCCAGGGAACCTCTGAATTAGTGCTAGAAGCAGGAATGGATGATATCTGGAAGTTTTATTGACCATTAACCAGAGACAGATCACAGTTTTAGGGCAGAGGGGAATCATCCCAAATGAGCATGGTTCCAGCAGTCTTTAGAGGAAAAAATGATGCAAAAACTTAATTAAGTGACTGAGCTAAAGGACTATTTTTTATTATTATTAATACTTTTTATTTGCAAAACATATGTATGGGTAATTCCTAAACATTAACCCATACAAAGCTTTCTGTTACAAATTTTTCCCCCCTACTCCCCACCCCTCCCCTAGATGGCAGGATATCTACTACATGATAATTATGTTAGAATACTTAAGAAATCGAATATATGTATAGTTATTGCCACACATCATTTTTTGTGCAGGAGAAATCGTATCTACAAGAAAGAGTAATCCAATAAAGGAAATACAATGCAAGCAATTCTCAATGTTCTCAATAGAGAACATGAAAATGCTATGTTGTGGTCCACATTTCACATACCTCTCTCTGGGTGTATATGGCTCTCTTCACCGAACAATTGGAGCTGGTTTGAAGCATTTCATTGTTGAAGAGTGTCATGACCATTAGACCTGATCCTCATTATAGTATTGTTGTTGCCGTGAATAATGATCTCCTGGTTCTGCTCATTTCACTCAGCATCAGTTCATGCAAGTCTCTTCAGGTCTCTCTGAATTCGTCCTGCTGGTCGTTTCTTACAGAGCAATAATATTCCATAACATTCATATACCATAATTTATTCAGCCACTCTCCAATTGATGGGCATCCTTTCAGTTTCCAGTTTCTAGCCACTACAAAAAGAGCTGCCACAAACATTCTTGTACATGTGGGTCCCTTTCCTTCCTTTAAGATTTCTTTGGGATATAAGCCCAGTAGGAACACTGCTGGGTCAAAGGGTATGCATAGTTTGATAACTTTTTGAGCATAGCTCCAAATTGCTCTCCAGAATGGTTGGATCCGTTCACAGCTCCACCAACAATGCATCAGTGTCCCAGTCTTTCCACGTCCCCTCCAACATTCATTGTTATCTTTTCCTGTCATTTTAGCCAATCTGACAGGTGTGTA
>JAJPUD010003200.1:140208-187471 GCA_023553655.1 Myrmecobius fasciatus
TTTTAATTTCATCATCTGTAAATTGTCTGTTCATATCCTTTGACCATTTATCCATTGGAGAATGGCTTGAATTCTTATAAATGTGAGACAATTCTCTATATATCTTAGAGATGAGACCTTTATCAGAACCCTTAAATGTAAAGATGATTTCCCAACTTGATGCTTCCCTCCTAATCTTGTCTGCATTAGTTTTGTTTGTACAGAAACTTTTTAACTTAATATAATCAAAATTATCTATCTGGTGTTCAATTAAGAGTTCCAGATCTTCTTTGGACATAAATTTATACCATCTCCACTGGTCTGAGAGGTAAACTATACTACGTTCCTATAATTTGGTTATAATATCACTCTTTATATCTAGATCATGAACCCATTTAGATCTTATCTTGGTGTGCAGTGTTAGGTGTGGGTCCAGCCTTAATTTCTTCCACACTAGTTTCCAATTTTCCCAGCAGTTTTTGCTGAATAGTGAGTACTTATCCCAAAAGCTGGGGTCTTTGGGTTTATCAAACACTAAATTGCTAACGTTATTACCTAGCTTGTTCTGATATCCTATCCTATGCAACTGATCGACTGCTCTATTTCTCAGCCAGTACCAAATGGTTTTGATGACCGCTCCTTTATAATATAGTTTTATATCTGGTACAGCAAGGCCATCTTCATCTGTCTTTTTTTCCATTAAATCCCTTGAAATTCTTGACCTTTTGTTCTTCCAAATGAACTTTGCTACTATTTTTTCTAGATCTGTAAAATAATTTCTTGGAAGTTTGATTGGTATGGCGCTAAATAAGTAAATCAGTTTGGGTAGTATTATCATTTTTATTATATTCGCTCGGCCTACCCATGAGCAATTAATGTTTTTCCAACTGACTAGGTCTGATTTTATTTGTGTGGAAAGTGTTTTGTAGTTTAGTTCGTATAGTTTTTGACATTTTCTTGGCAGATAGATTCCCAAATATTTTATGCTATCATCCGTTATTCTGAATGGAATTTCTTTTTCTATCTCTTGCTGCTGAACTTTGTTGGTAATATATAAAAATGCTGATGATTTATGTGGATTTATTTTGAATTCTGCAACTTTACTAAAGTAGTTTTTTAGTTGAGTCTCTAGACTTCTCTAAGTATACCAACATGTCATCTGCAAAGAGTGATAATTTGGTTTCTTCATTACCTACTTTAATTCCCTTAACCTCTTTTTCTTTTCTTATTGCCAAAGCTAACATTTCTAATACAATATTAAATAGTAATGGTGACAGTGGGCAGCCTTGTTTTAAAGGACTATTTTTAACCTTTAGCTCCACACTTACATTTGCAGTAGAATAACCAGGGCAAGAAATCAACACCAAAAAGAAAAAGCAAGCACTTCATTTGTCTCAACAGGCAAAAACTTCCCTATTGTTTAATAGTGACAAAGTCCTACAAATGTCTACTGAAATGCAACCACAACCAACCGAACAGGCCTAAACCTTGGTCAGGAAGCTGAAAACTTCAGATAAGAAGGTCACTGAAATCATTTCTACACTGTGAAGAAAAAGAAAGACATAAAAAGTCAAAAGTTCAATAAAATTATTTCCTCCAGAAGGTAGTAGAGCCCCCACACTAACATAAAATCTCAAGTCAAAAAGTACACTGGAGTCATCAAAATTATTTGGTACTGGCTAAGAAATAGAAAAGTGAAATCAAGTGGAATAGATTAGGTTCACAAGACACAGTAGTCAATGACTATAGTAATCTAGTGTTTAATAAGCTCAAAGACTCCAGTTTCTGGTATAAGAACTCATTATTTGACAAAAAATTTCTGGGAAAATTGAAAAATAGAATAACAAACTAGGCATTGTCCAACACCTCATATCCTATATTAAATAAAGTCAAAATGGGTGATACTATAAGTGAATTAGGAAAACAAAGAACAGTCTTCCTCTCAGATATGTGGAGAAGGAAAGTCTTTATGGCCAAAGAAGAACTAGAAAATATTATGAAATGCAAAATTAAAAATGAAAAAAAAATTGATTATATTAAATTAAAAAGGTTTTGTACAAACTAAACCAATGCAGCCAAGATTAGAAGGAAAGCAGAAAACTGGGGAAAAATTTGTTACATTCAAAGGCTCTCATAAAGGCCTCATTTATAAATATATATATATGTGTGTGTGTATGTATTTATATATATATGTATATGCATATACATATATATATATGTATTATGTACATTTATGAGAATACAAGCCATAAATGGTCAAAGGACATGAACAGACAATTTTCAGATGAAGAATTTAAAAGCATTTCTAGTCATATGAAAAACACTCTGAATCACTACTCTCAAATTGGGTTACATGACAGGAAAAGATAAAGATAAATGTTGGAGAACATAGTATTTTCACATTTTTTGTTGTTTTTGTTTGCTTGGTTAGTTTTTCTTTCACATTTTTCCCCTTTTAATCTGATTTTTCTTGTGCAGCATGATAAATATGGAAATATGTATATAAAATTGCACATGTTTAATCAATATTGAATTACTTGCTTGTCTAAGGAAAGGGAAAAGTAGAGAGGAAGTAAAATGTGAAACACAAAGTTTTACAATACTGAAAACTATCTTTGCACATATTTTGAAAATAAAAAGCTATTATTATTTTAAAAAAGCTGCACTAGAAGAATAAGCTAGCAAACAAACCAAAACCAATACCATAATAGAGAGTTACTATAGTGATAGGGAAACTCATGATACAGACATAGGAGAGAGTAACTCAACAATATGTAAAAATCAAACATTAAAGACAAATGTACTTTGGCTAGGGATGATAAGAATCCCTAAGAAAGATGAATAAAAAAAGAGAATTAAAAATGATCCAAAAATCAAATTAGATGGGTAGAAAAAAATGGAAAAAGAAATGAGAGCTATACAAAATGGTGAAAAAAAAAAGATTTAATTGCTCGGTTAAAAAAAATTGCAAACTAAAATAACTCCTCAAAAAATAGAATTCTACAAATAGTAGAGAAGGTATAAAGTCTTAGTGAATAATAAAAATTATAACTGACCAAATGGAAGCTAATAACACTATTTTATATCATGAAATAATAACATAAATTGAAAAGATTGAAAAAATAGGAGAAAATATGAAGTACCTTATTAAGAAAAAAAACTCAACTGATTTGGAATTAGATTGAAGAGAGATAATTTAACAATCATTGGGCTGCCTGAAAGTCACAAACAAACAAATAAAAGAGTATTAAATTTTAAGAAATTATAAGGATAATTTCCCAATATATTAGAACCAGAGGACTAAGTGGAAATTGAAAGAATCCACAAGTTACCTAATGAATTAATCTTCAAAATGAAAACTCCCAATAATACTTTAGCTAAAATTCAGAACTCCCAGAACAAAGACAAATGCTATAAATAGCCAGAAAGAATTCAAATGTTAGAGGCCCAATCAGGATCATGAAGTTTTAACATGAGTTTTTGTTGCTTGGCCTTCATTCTCATTTTTTTATTGTAGTAATTGTATTTATTTTTAATAAACATTGCTTTATGAATTTTGTTGGGAAAGAAAAATCAGAACAAAAGGGAAAAATAAAACATGGGAGAGAGAGAAAAAAAAAAACAGAAAAAAAAGAAGTTAACATAGCCTGTGCTGATTTACATTCTGTCTCCTGAGTTCTTTTTCTGCAGGGGACATTTTCTGTTCGAAGTCTATTGGGATTGCTTTGCATCACTGAACCACTGAGAAGAACCTTGATAGTTGATCATAACATATTCTTGCTATTATTGTGTACAGTGTATTCCTGGTTCTGCTTGTTTAACCCAGTATCTGTTCATGTAAATCTTTCCAGGTCTTTCTACAATCAGCTTGTTCATCATTTTTTATAGAATAATAATATTCCATTATCTTCAAATACCACTGTTCAGCCATTCCCCAATTGATAGGTATCCACTACTTTTCAAGCTCTTTGTTACCACAAAACATTATTGCACATATGGGTCCTTTTTCCTTCTTTATGATTTATTTGTGATACAGACTCAGTAATGGCCCTGATGAGTCAAAGAATATGCAGTTTTATAGCTCTTTGGACATAGGTCCAAATTGTTCTCCAGAATGGTTGAATCATTTCCCAGCTCCATCAGCAATGAAAGTGTCCCAGGTTTCCCACAACCCCTCCACCATTTATCATTATTTTTGTTGTCATCTTAGCCAACCTGAGAAGTATAAGGTGGTACCTCAGAGTTGGCTTTATTTGTCTTTCTCTAATCAATAGCAATTTAGAGCATTTTTCATGTAACTATAAATGGCTTTGATTTTGTCATCTGAAAATTGTCTTCATATCCTTTGACCATTTATCAATTGAGGAATGACTTATATTGTTATAGATTTGACACAGTTCTTTATATATTTTAGAAATGAGGTCTTTATCAGAAATACTGGCTGTAAAGATTATTTCCCTAGCTTTTCACCTCCCTTTTAATCTTGTTTCTGTTGGTTTTGTTTGTGCAAAGACTTTTTAATTTAATGTAATCAAAATTGTCCATTTTACCTTTCATAATGTTCTCTAGTCCTTCTTTGGTCATAAATTTCTCCCTTCTTCAAATATCTGACAGGTAAATTATCCCTTGTTCTCCTACTTTATGGCATCCTTCTTTATTAGCTTCCAAATGCCCTGTTCTAGTTTTTAGTGATTTTCTTCAGTTATCTTTTGTATCTCTTTTTTCCATTTGGTTTATTCCACTGTTGAAGTAGTTTTCTTCAGACAAGTTTTTTTTTTCCTTTTCCAAACATTTGACTCTGTCATACATAGCTCTCATTTCTTTTCTCATTTTTTTTCTTCTACTTCGCTTAGTTGACTTATGACTTCTTTTGTGAGCATTTTCAGAAATCTCTTTAGTTTTGAGACCAATTCATATCACTCTGAGATTTCCTCTGTGGACATTCTGTTCTTGTTTTTGCCTCTTCTGTCACCATAGTAGCTTTCTATGGTCAAGGTTTTTTTTTCTGTTTCTTGTCTATTTTCTTTCCTTTTCTTTTGATATTTCCTCTTTTTTAAGAGGAAATATCAAAATTTCTATTTTTAAGTGGGAGCTCTCTTCTTGGGGTAAAGGGGGCATTGTTCCAAGCTTCCTGTGCAGCTCTGAGTCTTGGCTTTAAGTACAGTGCCCCCTTGTTTTTGGAGGGAGTAGCTTTGCCTGTTCTTTTCAGCAAGCAGCCTTCTTTTCCAGAATTTACCATCTGAGACAGGACTGGAAGCTGCCCCTCTGCTGTGCTCCTACACTGAGCCAGGACTGAGGGTCTCAGTTGCTGATTTGCTGTGATTAAGACCCTCTCACTGGTTTTCCCAGAGTCTATCTGAGCTGGCTTAAATACCATTTTCACCCCTGTGAGACTGACCTTTCTTGAAGTTTTTCCAGGCTATCTTGAGCTGGAGAGTGATTTCATTGTGTCAGACTCGGTTCAGAGGCCTGGTTTCATGTGGTTTTAGAGGGAAACTGGGGGAGCTCGAGGAGCTTCCTGACTTTACTCCACCATATTAGCTCCATCCCTAGAACTCCCCTTGTCTTTCATTCTCAAATAGAAATATGACATCTGAGACATGAAAAAGTTGGGTTTAAATGAGGGTAAGACTGTTCACTTTCTCGTGGAGAGTCATCTGGGCCCAATGGCAAGCTATAGACCAGATCCCAGGTACAGTGGGAGATTGGTGATTAACATCTTGTCTTAAATAGATCTCAGTTTGACTGAAGCAATGCCCATTCAGTGATTAAAGCAAGGCAAGAATTAAGATTAAAAAAATAGTCTGTTTTAGTAAAAAAAAAAAAAAATCCCATCTAGGAGATGAAAACCCTTTGGCCAAAACAAAAACAATTCCTATTACAATCATTCTGAGTCAATCAGGGTTCAAACATTGACCAATTAGGGATTGATCTGGAGCCTATTGTTGGCTACTTGATGAGAGCCAGATGATTTAGCCAGTAAACTAAGACATGGTAGGAGGTTTCAGTGTTTAAAAAAAAGAAAGAAAGATTCTTTGGATAAAGTACCCTCAGGTAAAATACCTGAGGACAGAAGGAAAGGCAAGAGAGAGACAGAGACAGAGACTGAGAGAGAGAGAGAGAGAGAGAGAGAGAGAGAGAGAGAGAAAGAGGGAGAGAGAGAGAGAGAGAAAGAGAGAGAAGAGAGAGAGAGAGAATTGGGTTCCCATTAGGGCATCTCTATTCACAGAGATTGTTGTTTATTTTTCATTCTTGAAGAGGACTGTGACATAAGGGAGGTGAGGAAATGCTACTTAAGTAAGTTGGATTTAGGGAAGATGCACTTTGCAAAGTCACTGGCTTCCCTTTCTCCTCCAGTGCTATCTAGATACAGTGGCAAATATAGAGCAGGGAGATGGAAGATGGCCCTGGATGCAGCAGAAAACCTTGGACTTTTTTTTAGCTAATGTCTTTAACACGCCTCAGTTTGACTGAGACAAAGGCTATTTGGTAATCAAAGTTAGCTAATAATTGAGGCAAAGAAAGGACTTTTTTCTAGTCAAAAAATAATCTAATGATGTTCTTAAAAACTAAAGACTTAGTATTATGAAAAAGAATTAGCTATCCAACAGAAGTTAGTATTATCTCATGGAGCATGAGGTGTTGGAAATTTTCACTAAATAAAGAAATTGCAAGTATTTCCAGTGAAAACACCAGTGAAGAAAAATTGACATTTTGACACTCAAACCCAAGACTCAAGAGAAGCATGAACAGGGAAACATGAGGGAGAAATCACAAGGAACAAAACATTCATATAGGAGGAATTGCTACTTCTAAACTGCTCAGAATGGTAATATTACCTGGGGTCTTTGAGGCAACCAAATTAGGAAAGAGGCCTAGTTGTGATTATAATGTATTTCAATGAACACAAAAGACTAATGAAAGGATAGGAAAGAGGAATGTAGTGGGGAAGAAGGAGTTTGGAGGAAGAGAGGAAGAATTTTGAAAATTATTTCATATAAATGGGAGTATAGAAGAAAGAATTTGTAGAATGGAAGGGAGAGGGGAGTAGTAGGACTGGGGAGAGTAGAGAGAGTGGCCAAACGTTATTCCAGGATAAAATGGGTTCCTGAGGAGATAAAAGGTTTAAGAAGAAAGAATAAATGTAAGAGCACATCATGAAGAGAAATACACAATTAGCATTCTTAACTGTATGTGAATGGGATGAACTCTCATAAAACAGAAGAGGATAACGGAATAGATTAGAAATTACACTCTGACAATAGGTTGTTTACAAGAAACATACTTGAAATAGAAAGAAAGACAAGAGTTTAATTAGGGGCTGGTTCATAATATAATATACTATAACTGAAGTGAAAAAGGCAGGGAAATGGCAATTATGTTATGAGACAAAAGGAAAAATAAAACCAATTAAAAAAGATAAACTTTCCCCCCAAAATGTACTATAGACAATGGATTACCATATTGATATCGAACATATATATGCACTCATGCATATATATTCATGCATAAAAATGAATGAAATGGCATAGCATATAAATTCTTAAAAGGAAATGTTAAATGAGTAAGGGGAGAAAAAAGCTGCAACTGTGGAGACCTCAGTTTATCCTTTTCAGAGCTAAATAAAGCTAACCATATAAAAATGCTAAAGAAATGAATATAGTTTTATAAAAGTTATATATGATAGATTTCTAGAAAATATTGAATGGGAGATAAAAAGGAATATATTTCTCAACTGTGAATGACTTCTTTAACAAATATTGATGATCTATTAGGGCATAAAATCCTCACAAACAGCTTAGGAAAGTAGAAATAGTAATTGTATGTTTTTTGTTTTTTTTCCTTATCATAGTGAAAAGAAAATATACTCAACAAAAGGCTTTTGAAGATTAAATTTTAAATATATGTATGTATCTTAATCCTGAAAAAAACATGCCTCATTCTTAAAGAATGGGTGGATCAAAGAACTAGTCAAAGAAACAATAAATTCATTAAAGAAAATTAGAACAATGAGATACATCAAAATTTGTAAAATGTAGTTAGAATACTACTCAGGGTATATTTATATTTATAAATGCTTACATCAATAAAAGAAAGAACAAATTAACAAATTATATATGCAATTTAAAAAATTTTTGCCTTCTGATTCTACAATCTCAGGGCAGTTTTCTTTCAGGATTTCCTGGAAGATAGTGTTTAGATTCTTTTTTTCATCATGACTTTCAGGAAGTCCAATAATTCTTAGATTGTCTCTCCTAGATCTATTTTCCAAGTCAGTTGTTTTTCCTAGGAGATATTTCATATTTTCTTCTAATTTTTTATTTTTTTGTTTTTGTTTGACTGATTCTTGAAGTCTTATTGAGTCATTCACTTGCATTTGTTCAATTCTTATTTTTAAAGTGTTGTTTTCTTCAGTTACCTTTTTAAGCTCCTTTTCTAACTGGCCAATTTGTTCATTGCACTCTTTTTCCACTTCACTAATTTTATTTTTCAATAAATTGGTGTCTTTATCATATCTTTTTTGGAGGGCTTCTTGCACTGACTTCAGTTTATTTTCCCATTTATCCTCCAACTATCTTTTGAGATTCTGTATGCAGTCTTCCAGAAAGGCCTTTTGAAAAGGGGACCAGTGATGGTCCTTAATAACATCCTCTAAAGTTTTGTCTAAAGGAACCTCAGAATCTGGGGTCAGCCCTTCTCTGTCTCGATAAAAGCTGTGTATGGTGAGCGCTCTGTTTTGCTTCTTCATTTTTTTTTTTTTTTAAACAGCGTGTATATCTCTTTAAGGTTTGGAAAAACCTCGGCTAAAGCTCCTTGCCCTGGGGCAATTTGGCGAATTAATTTAAGGTGCTGGGCCAGTGGGGGCTAGGACTAAGCCCGAATTACTCCTTAAATAAGGCAAGTCTGCCAGAACACCTGCCCCCAATCAGGGCAGAGTGTCTCGGAGTGCCTCAGATAAACTCCAGGTGTTTGGAGTTTGGAGTTTGGCGTTTTTGCCACAATGAGCTGAGCTGAGTCCCACCCTCACTTCCGGCCTACACCACTCTTTATCTCTCTGTCCCAGATAGACAAACCTGATGTGAAGTTATTCAGAGGTATCAGCAAGCAGTATCCAAGTATTTCTAAATTCGTTGACTTGAAGATCAGTTCAGAGGCTTATTTTATTGTTGGTTTGAGAGAAGATCGGAGGAGAGGCAGAGAGTCACGTTTTTCACTCCGCCATCTTGGCTCTGCCCCCAATTTAAAAAATTTTTAAAAAGCCCCCAAAATTAAAGTGCTGATTTTACCATGTCAGTAAACTATAATGACTGACCAGTACTGTGGCTTTTAAAACCCCTCACAACCTGCTTCCTGCCCAGTCTTACCAGATTTCCTCCTTACCCTCATATATTGTATGATTCAATGGCCTTGGTCATAGAGTTCAGTACTGTGAGTTTCTTACCCAAGGCATTTCATGACATAGATTTTCCTTGATTTACCTCCATGCCTATTATTTTACGATTCCTCACAATCACCTTCTTCATCCCCTGGCTTCTTTTAGTCTAAGTTAAAATACAGTGTTCCACAGAGTCTTTTCCTGATTCACCTTTCTGCTACTTTTTTTTTTTTTCTTCTGAGTTTATCTCCAGTTTATCTTGTAAATTTCTTCTCTGTACAGTTGTTGAATTTTGTTTCCTCCTTGAAGTTAAAGATTGCTTTTGCCAGGGATTGTTTTTAATCTGTATTTCTATCTTGAGTTATGGTGCTTGAAAAAAATTTATTAAATTGATTTGACTTTCCATGTGATGGTCTTTCAAATACTTGAATATAAATGTGATAGAATCAGTATCTTAATCCTTGTCTTCATGCAAGTTATTTTTCCTTCAAAGGTTTTGAGACCTACAGCAAAATGTGTTTGTTTTATGGGATTAAAGATTCAGACCTTTGATATCATTCTAATTGAGTGAGTATAAAGCAATCCGGATGATTTCTAGATACCTCTCTGATGCTTGGTGTATTGTGAACAAAAGAAATAAAGCAGAACTTTATTCAGCTGAATGTAATTCAAGATATCCTAAATTATTATCCTTATTGAAAAGCCTTCTGCTATAATTAAGTAAATATTCTTTTGTTTACTGATGAATGATACAAATCTTCCTATGATATTATTTGTTTTACCACAGATTCTTCAGGAAGGATTACTCAAAGTCTTTTTTTGTTACATTTTGTTGCTTCATTTATTATTCTTTGATCTCACTATGGAATAAGAATAGCTCCTTTCTCAATCTTACATATCTTTTTCCCCCACTTCTGGTGTATAGATTATTGTAGGAAATGACATTTTGTTTTCTACCTCCATGATGCATCTTGCCACCTATGAAGAGATTAATTCTGATTTTTAACATAGCACTATGCAATATATGTGGCAACACACATGAACTCCTTTAAAGATATATTTATCTATATAAATGCTAAAATAAAAATATAGGATGGAATGAATTTTTTAAAAATTCAGGATCAATTATTTTATTTTTATTTAATATTTTTATTTTCCCTATGTACATGTAAAGCATTTTTTTATATTTGTTTTTAAAACTTTGAGTTTCAAATTATATCCCTTCCTCTCTTTGTCTCCTCCCCCCATTTAGAAGACACTGTGAAATTATGAAAAATATTTTAAAATATTTTCTTATAACTTATATTGTGAAAGAAACTAAAGATCTGCCCCCTCCAAAAAAATCCTCAAAAAAACTAAAATTAAAAAATAATTTATTTCAGCTTGTATTCAGACACAGTAAGTTCTTTCTTTGGATATGGATAGCATTTTTCATCATAAGTCCTTGAGAGTAGTCATGAATCATTGTATTGCTGAGAAAAGCAAAATCTTTCACAACTTATCCCACAACATTGCTATTATTATGTACACAGTACATTTCACTTTGCTTGAGCTCATGGAGGACTTTTCAGGTCTTTTCTCATAGCATCCTGCTATCATTTATTCTTGTACCTATAGGCCCTTTCACTTTTGTAAAATCTCTTTTAGTATTCATGCCTATTACCTCAAAGAATACACATGAGTTTATAATTTTTGGGCATAGTTCATATCTTTTGATCATTTATCAATTGGCCTTTATCAGAGAATCTGGCTTCAAAAAGTTTTTCCCAATTACTATTGCTGTTTCCCCCATATTATTTTATTCTCTTTCGTCTTCCACCCTGACTTTCCTCAAAAGTGTTTTGTTTCTAATCACCCCCTCCCCCAATAGATTCTGCCTTCTATCACTCTCCCTATTTCCCATATCCCATTCCCCTCCTATTTTCTTGCAGGGTAAGATAGATTTCTATACCCCTATTGAGTATGTATGTTATTTTCCTTTGAGTCAATTCTGATGATAGTAAGGTTCACTTTCTCACCCTATCCTCTGCCTCTACCTCTCCACTGTAAAACATTCTTCTTGCCTCTTTTATCAGATAATTCATGCCATCCCATCTCTCCATTTCCCATTTTCTCAGAATACTTCTTTATCACCTCTTAATTTTATTTTTTAGGCATTATCCCTTCATATTCAACTGAGGCATATGCCCTCTGTCTCTATATACTCCTTCAAAACTTTTCCTAATAATGAAAAAGTTCTTATGAGTTACAACTATCATATATCCATACAGGAATGTAATAATAACTAAGTTCCTTATGATATCCCTTTTGGGATTATCTTCTTATGCTTCACCTAGGTTCTGTATCTGAAAATCAAATTTTATATTAAGCTCTTGTCTTTTCCTCACAAATGCTTGAAAGTTCTTTATTTCACTGAATATCCATATTCTTTCTAAAGGATTCCACTCAGTTTTGCTGAGTGGGTGAATTTTGTGCTATCCTGATCATGACTGCACTTTACTTGAGTTGTTGTTTTGTTCTTTATTTCTGAATGCTTGCAATTTCTCCTTGACCTTGGAGTGCCAGAATTTGGCTATAATCTTCCTGGGTGTTTTCATCTTGTGATTTCTTTCAGGATGTTATTGGTGGATTTTTTTTTCATTTCTATTTTGCCCTCTGGTTCTAGAATATCAGGACAGTTTTCCTTGATAATTTCTTGGAAAAGCATCATATAGGTTATTTTTTAATCATGGTTTTCAGGTAGACCAATGATTTTTAAATTATTTCACTTGTATTTACTTTCCAGGTTGGTTGAATTATTTTCCTCAGGGAACTTTAATATCTCCTTTCTTGTTTGGCCAGTTGTACTTTTTAAGGTATTCTCCTCATTAGCTTTTTTGCATTTGCTTTTGTACTACTCTCAGTTCTCTTCCTAATTTTTCCTTTATCTTTCTTACTTGATTTTCAAAATCCCTTTTGAAAGTGGTAATTGGGGAAAAGGGAATTGTCCTAGGAGCAAATCTTTGGATGTAGAAGCTTTGACTTTTGTTATCTTCTGAGTGTGCACTTTGAGCTTCCTTATGACTGCAGTAACTTTTTGTGGTCAGAATCTTTTTCTGTTGTCTGCTCATTTTCCTAATTCTAATATTCAGCTTATAACTCTTTGTTAAAAATAAGGCTCTTTTTCCAAGGTAGCAGGTGCCTGTCCCAAGCTTCAGTGGCTTTGTGCAGTTGTTTACAAAGCTACTTTTAGGGATCTGACTACAAGCATTAGTTTCTGCAGTGGAATTGTAAAGGAGTGTTCCTGCTCCACTGTGGGTGTAAGTTACTGTATTAAAGCAACACAAGTCCTTGCTCAGTTCTGATAAAGAGACCTACTGTGATCTGAGGCCTCTGGAAGATGCCCCTGCCAATGCTGCCCATGGTTTACTAGTTTCCCAAGGCTCTCTCATCCTAGTGAAATGAATTTTTCCTTGTGATCTTCCAAGTAGTCTTTGTTATCTCTGGACTGAAAGACCTAAAAACCACCAGTGTTGCCACTGATTCAAATCCCATCCCTGCTTTGCTAGCACTTGGGCTGGGTCCAGGGTCATACTAGACTCCCACTGTGGTGTGACAGACCCCCTCCTGCTGACCTTCCCAAATCATCTTTGCCTGGAAAATTCCTCTATTTTGCCTTTTCGTGTATTCTGACACTAAAATTTGTTTAAAGTCATTATTTAAAGGAATTTGGAGAGAAGTGGATGAGAGTTTGACAAGTAACTTCATTTCACCACCTTGGCTCTACCTTCTCAGGATCAATTATATTAAAAAGTATTTCTCTACTTTACTCAACAGATTCTGTAAATTAGAATACTTTGAACAAAATCATAAGATTCAAACATTCTAAGTCCCTTCTGTAGGCAGAAAGAGTATACTTTAAAAAAACCTAGTCATCATCCATCAGTCCCTTCTTTGAATGACTGTTTTTCATCTAGTTATATCCATAAACAGGTCTACATTTTGTTAATGCATGTGAATTAGTTTGTTATTCTAAGTCACCATAAATGCTCCTTGGACATGACTCATTTTGAACCAATAAGGTCATTTCATTAGATTTTAAAATCTTCAATCAAGCCAAATGAAGTCCCCAGATTTTCTCTCTAGATAGTAGAAGCTTACTTATGACTTTGAATTTTATATTGAAGTTAGTTATTGAGTTGCAATAAAATATCTCAAGACTCTGAGCTGTTATTTTAGAAAGTAGATAACTCAGCACCTTTAATAGGCTACATCTCTGGTCTGGCAGTTTTTCATTTTAATAAATAGTGGTGTTAAATCACTGGTCCCTAGAGAATCATCCCTTGTGTTAGCATGCAATCATTCCAGGGAATGACTAGTTTTGCATTTTTATAAATGAGTTTCAGGAATTTTATCTCACTCAAATGTGTAAGAAGCCTAGAAGCAAAATATAAACAAAAAACAAGCAAAAAATGAACAGAACAACAAAAAATCTACATTATTTGCATGACTAAAGGAAGGGAGATACATCTCAGAACTGAACTACTATATCCTAGGGACCTTGTAACTGACCCTGGATATTCCCTCTTGCTGAACTGGAAATTCTATGATAGCTATTTGTCTTACCCAAGGTCCAACTCCAAGGCTCTCTCACATTCACTTCATGAGAGCATTTCTCATTTTGTTTTTTCTGTTTAACGAGTCGGCATAGAAAAAGATTTGGAGGGGGAAAATCAAATATTTTGCATAATAAGAAGGAAAGATATAACATTTATACAGTACCTCTTTTGTATCAGGTACTATGCTAAGCACTTTTTTTTTTTATTTTTTTTTTTATTTTTTATTTTTTATTTTTTTTTTATTTTTATTTTTTTTTTAATTTTTATTTTATTTGAATAACATATGTGTGGGTAATTCTTCAACAATAACCCTTACATAGTTTTCCGTTACAAATTTTTCCCCCCAACTCCCCACCCCGCCCCCTAGATGGCAGGATATCCACTACATTTTAATTATGTTAAAATATTGGCAAATCGAATATATGTATACATATTTCCAAAGTTATCATTGGTGTGCAAGAAAAATCTTATCTACACGAACGATATATCAGATAAAGGAAACACAATGTAAGCAAACATCAATCAAGGAGTATGAGAATGTTATGTTGTGGTCCACATTTCGCATCCCTCTCTCTGGGTGTATATGGCTCTCTTCAGTGAACAATTGGAGGTGGTTTGAAACATTTCATTGTTGAAGAGAGCCATGTCCATCAGAATTGATCGTCATATAGTACTGTTGTTGCTGTGTATAATGATCTCCTGGTTCTGCTCATTTCACTCAGCATCAGTTCATGTAAGTCTCTCCAGGCCTCTCTGAAATCATCTTGCTGGTCATTTCTTACAGAACAATAATATTCCATAACATTCATATACCATAATTTATTCAGCCATTCTCCAATTGAAGGGCATCTATTCAATTTCCAGTTTCTAGCCACTACAAAAAGGGCTGCCACAAACATTCTTGCACATGTGGGGCCTTTTCCTTCCTTTATGATTTCTTTGGGATATAAGCCCAATAGAAATGCTGCTGGGTCAAAGGGTATGCACAGTTTGATAACTTTTTGAGCATAGCTCCAAATTGTTCTCCAGAATGGCTGTATCCGTTCACATATGCTAAGCACTTTTACACCCTGTGAGGAAAATGTTATTATTATTACTCCTAATTTTACTTAGGAAACTTAGGAAAGCTTAGGAAACTAAGGTAAACAGATGTTAAGTGACAGGCATAAGGTCACACTATTAGTAAATATCTAAGACCCATCCAGCTCTATTATTCATTGAGCAAAAAGTTGCCTCAATCATAAAATGAATAAAATGGACTAGCTGACCCCATAAGAGCCAAACAAAATCAGAATTCTGTGATTCTATGATATTTGTTTGCAGAGTAATTGTCTTATATAGAGAAATCCAGAAGAAATATTTTAAAAATCGGGTCTGTTTAAATAGAAGGGAAAACAGAAATAGTAGGGGTAATGTATAAGAAAGGGAGAGGGACTCTAAGGGGAAAAGACTGCTTGAGGCAAGTGGGACTCATAAGTAAAATACTGGGGAGGAAAGAAAGAGGAAAAGGAAAGAGAAAAATATAATTTGGGGTAAATGAGATGGCAGGAAATATAGAAGAGTAGTTTTAACCATAAAAGTGAATGGGATGAACTTTCCCATAAAGCAAAAGTAGATAGCAGACTGGATTAAAAGTCAGAATCCTACAATAGGTTGTTTATAAGAAACACATTTAAAGCAGAGTGATACATACACAGTGAAAGTAAAAAGCTGGATCACTATCTATTATGCTTCAAGTGAAGTTTAAAAAAAAAAAAAGCAGGGGTAGGGCAGCTAGGTGGCAAAGTGGATAGAGCACCAGCCCTGAAATCAGGACGACTTGAGTTCAAATGTGATCTTAGACACTTAACACTTCCTACCTATGTGACCCTGGGCAAGTCACTTAATCCCAATTGTCTCAGGAAAAAAAAAAAGCAGGGGTTGCCAACCTGATCTCAGATCAAGAAAAAACAAAAATAGATTTAATTAAAAGAGATAAGTTAGGAAACTATATCTTGCTAAAAGGTACCATAGATAATGAAGCAGTATCAATACTAAACATATACACACCAACTGATATAGCATGGAAATTCCTAGAGCAAAAGTTAAGAGAGATGCAAGAAGAAATAGACAGCAAAACTATACTAGTGGGGGATCTCAAACTTGCTCTCTCAGAACTAGATAAATCAAACCACAAAATAAATAAGAAAGAAGTTTAGGAAGTAAACAAAATGTTAGAAAAGTTGGGTATGCTAGATCTTTGGAGAAAATTGAATGGAGACAGAAAGGAGTACACTTTCTTCTCAGGAGTTCATGGAACCTATACAAAAAATGACTAAATATTAGGGCATAAAAACCTCAAAGTCAAATGCAGAAAGGCAGAAATAATAAATGCTTTTTTCACATCACAATGCAATAAATATTATATTCAATAAAAGGCCAGGGGAAAATAGATCAAAAAGTAATTGGAAATTAAATTATCTCATTGTAAAGAATGAATGGGCGAAACAGCAAATCATAGACACAATCAATAATTTCACCCAAGAGAATGACAATAATGAGATAATATACCAAAATTTGTGGGATGCAGCCAAAGTGGTAATAAGTGGAAATTTTGTCTCTAGATGCTTACTTGCCTAAAATGGAGAAAGAGAAGATAAATGAATTGGACTTGCAAATAAAAAAAAAAAAGCTTAGAAAAAGAACAAATTGAAACCTCCCAATGAAATATCATACTTGAATTTTTTTTTTTGGCCGAGGCAATTGGGGTTAAATGACTTGCCCAGGGTCACACAGCTAGGAAATGTTAAGTGTCTGAGAGCAGATTTGAACTCAGGCCCTCCTGACTTCAGGGCTGGTGCTCTATCCACTGCTCCTCCTAGCTGCCCCAGCTAATATTGATTTCCAAATTGAATTCTAAATTCTAAATATTGAATTCATAAATAAAACTGAGTTGGCTTTATGAAAAAACAGCAAAATAGATAAACTTTTAGTTAATTTGATTAGAAAAAGGAAAGAGGAAAAATCAAATTGTTAGTCTCAAAAATAAAAAGGGAGAACTTTCCACCAATGAAGAAGAACTTAGAGCAATAATTGGTAGTTATTTTGCCCAACTTTGTGCCAATAAATTTGATAACCTAAGAGGAATAGAGGAATACGTACAAAAATATAGATTGCCTAGATTAACAAAAGAGAAAATAAATTACTTAAATAGATCCATTTTAGAAAAAGAAATAGAACAAGCTAATAAGCAAATACCTAGGGATTGTAGGGCCAGATGGATTTACATGTGAATTCTACCAAACATTTAAAGAACCATTAACTCCAATACTACTTAAACTATTTGAAAAAATAAGGAAAGAAGGACTCCTACCAAATTCCTTTTATGACACAGACATGGTACTGATTACAAACTAGGTAGGATGAAAACAGAGAAAGAAAATTATAGAGCAATTTCCCTAATGAATATTGATGCAAAAATTTTAAACAAAATATTGACAAAGGGATTATAGAAAGTCATTCCTTGGATAATACACCATGACCAAGTAGGATTTATACCAGCAATGCAGGGCTGATTCAATATTAGGAAAATTATTAGCATAATTGACTATATCAGTAACAAATTAGCAAAAACCATGATTATCTCTATAAATGCAGAAAAAGCATTTGATAAAATCCAACATCCATTCCTATTGAAAACACTAGAGAGTATAGGAACAAATGGACTTTTCCTTAATATAGTCAGTAGCATCTATTTAAAATCATCAGCAAGCATCATCTGTAATAAGGATAAACTGGAACCATTCCCACATAAGCGCAAGGGTGAAACAAGGTTGCCCACTATCACCACTACTATTCAATATTGTATTAGAGATGCTAGCTTTGGCAATAAGAGAAGAAAAAGAGATTAAAGGAATTAGAGTAGGGAATGTGGAAACAAATTATCACTCTTTGCAGATGGTATGATTGTATATCTAGAAGAACCCTAGACAATCAACTAAAAAACTATTAAAATAATCCACAAATTTAGCAAAGTTGAAGGATATGAAATAAATCCACATCAATTGTCAGCATTTTTATACATCACAAAATTCAACAGTAAGAGATACAAAGAGGAATTCCATTTAAAATAACTATTGATAGTACAAAATATTTAGGAATCTATCTGCCAAGGGAAAGTCAGGAACTGTATAAGCAAAACTACAAAACACTTTCCACACAAATAAAGTCAGATCTAAACAACTGGGACAATATCAAGTGCTCTTGGATAGGTCAAGCGAATATAATAAAGATGGCAATACTACCTAAACTAATATATTTATTTAGTGCTATACCAATCAAACTCCCAAGAAACTATTTTACTGACCTAAAAAAAATAATAAAAAAATTCATCTGGAACAACAAAAGGTCAAGAATTTCAAGGGAATTAGTAAAAAAAAAAAGCAAATGAAGGTGGCCTAGATTTATGAGATCTAAATCTATATTATAAAGAAGTGGTCATCAAAATCATTTGGTACTGAATGAGAAATAGAGTAGTCGATCAGGGGAATAGGTTAGATTCACAGCAAAATAGTCAATGAGTATAGTAATCTAGTTTTTGACAAATCCAAAAACCCCAGCTTTTGGGACAAGAATTCAGTATTCAACAAAAACTCCTGGGAAAACTGGAAAATAGTATGACAGAAACTAGGCATTGACCCACACCTAACACTATATACCAAGATATGGTAGAAATGGGTTCATGATTTAGACATAAAAAATGATATTATAACCAAATTAGAAGAACATAGGATAGTTTGCCTCTCAGATAGTTTACCAGTCTACCTGTGGAGGAAGAAGGGATTTGTGACCAAAGAAGAACTAGAGATCATTATTGATCACAAAATAGATAATTTTGATTATATTAAGTTAAAAAGGTTTTGTATAAACAAAACTAATGCAGACAAGATTAGAGGGAAGCAATAAACTTTTTTTACATTCAAAGATTCTTATAAAGACCTCATTTCTAAAATAGAGAATTGACTCAATTTTATGAGAATTCAAGCCATTCTCCAATTGATAAATGGTCAAAGGTTATGAAACAGACAATTTTCAGATGAAGAAATTGAAACTATTTCTAGTCATATGAAAAGGTGCTCCAAATCACTATTAATCAGAGAAATGCAAATTAAGACAACTCTGAAATACCGCTACACACCTCTCAGACTGGCTAAAATTACAGGAAAAGAAAATGATGAATATTGGAGGGAATGTGGGAAAACTGGGACTGATGCATTGTTTGTGGAACTGTGAATGGATCAAGCCATTCTGGAGAGCAATTTGAAACTATGCTCAAAGAACTATCAAACTGCATAACCTTCGACCCAGCAGTGTTCCTATTGGGCTTATATCCCAAAGAGATCTTAAAGGAAGGAAAATGACCCACATGTTTGTGGCAGCCCTTTTTGTAGTGGCTAAAAACTGGAAATTGAATGGATGCCCATCAATTGGAGAATGGCTGAATAAATTATAGTATGGATGTTATGGAATATTATTGTTCTATAAGAAACGAACAGCAGGATGATTTTAGAGGGGCCTGGAGAGATTTACATGAACTTTAAGTTCTCCAATTGTTGATAAATTGATAAAGAGACCCATATACACCCATCTATATCTACACAACATAGCATTTTCACTTTTTTATTGTTGCTTGATTGCATTTTATTTTGCTTCTTTTTTTTTACTGGTTTGATTTGATTTCTCTTGTTCTACATAACAATTGTATAAATATGTACGCATACATTAGATTTAACATATATTTCTACCATATTTAACATATATTGGACTACTTTCCATGTAGGGGAAGGGGTGGGGGAAGGGAGGAAAAATTGGAACACAAGGTTTTTTTTTATATAAAGCTTTTTATTTACAAAACATATGAGTGATTTTTCTACATTGACCTTTGCAAAAACTTTTTTTTTTCCCCAGCTTTTCCCCTCCTTCCCCCTACCCCCCACCCCTAGATGACAGGTAATCTAATACATGCTAAATAGGATAAATTATATGACAAATACAATACATGTATACATATGTATACAGTTATCTTACTGCACAAGAAACATCAGATCTAGAAAGAGAAGAAGAAAAAACAACCTAAGAAGGAAAACAAAATGCATGGAAATATTCACAGAAAGCGTTAAAATGCTGTGTTGTGGTTCACATTCAGTTCCGACAGGCCTCTCTCTGGATGTATATGACTATCTTCATTCGCTGAACAACTGGTTTGAATCACATCATTGTTGAAGAGAACCATGTCCATCAAAATTGATCATTGTATAGTCTTGTTGCTGTGTATAATGTTCTCCTGGTTCTGCTGGTTTCACTCAGCATCAGTTCATGCAAGTCTCTCCAGTCCTCTCTGAAATCCTCCTGTTGGTCGTTTCTTACAGAACAATAATATTCCATAACATTCATATATCATAATTTATTCAGCCATTCTCCTATTGATAGGCATCCTTTCAATTTCCAGTTTCTTGCCACTACAAAAAGGGCTGCCACAAACATTTTTGCCCATGGGAACACAAGGTTTTAAAAGGACTAATGTTGAAGAATTGTTCCCAGATATGTTTTGAAAAATATAAAGCTTTAATAAAAAAGAAAAAGAAAAATCTGGTCTACGTCAATACAATTATAGAGTAATACATCCATTGTGACATTTAGGACATTTCTAAAGTACCTATATTCTTGATTTTTATCACACATAAACCTGCTACAATAAAACTGGCAATACATAATGTTTATCTTTAAGAAGAAATCTTAAATCACATTGAATTTTTGTATCATACCTCGTGAAAAATAAACAAAGTTCAAATAACATGAAATAGGAACTAATTTCTCAAGTAGCAATATTTTGATATCTTTGTATTTTTGCATTTCATTGCTCCTTTAAAACTTCTGATTTCATTGTGATTCTCTTTCAGTCACATGTGGTTTGGGTTCCATCTTAAATAAGATGTAGAATTACTTTTTTTTGTTCTCTGAATAAGCACAAGAATTGTTTTTATAAAAAATTATCAAATTTTAAATAAGATAGAAATCCTAAATTTCTATGTCAAAAGTGTACATTAAAAGGAGATCTGATCCCATGAGTAAGCATATTTCTAGAAAGCATTTTTCTAGAGCTAGGGATTCTGTGACTATTTGGCAGGTTGGATATTTTAAGGTTGCCTGAAATAACCATCTTATAAACTGACTTAATAATAAACTGACTAATAAACTCATTTATTAGTTGCACCCATCACATAATAGTTTCTGGAAACAAGTGCAGTAATAATAAAAGAAAAAGGAACAATGGTCTCTTTACTTTTTTGGGGGGAGGGAGAGGGCAGCAATAGTCCAAAGGTCTTACCTTGCAAAGGAGGTGAGAACTCATTCACAAGTCTGTCACATCTATCTCAATTTCTTTATATCTCTCAGTCTTTCTATCATCTATCTTTCTGTATTCTATCTATTCTATTTTTAACAATTTCTTTTTATTGTTTTTGTTCCAACTTTTGATTTTCGTCAATGCCTGGACGTTTTAGTATGGAAAAAAAGTTGCACCAATTCAGATACACAATTCTTCTGCATTATAAATTTTATAATTTATAATATAATGTATATATAACATATTTTATTTATAATTTTTATACATATAAATATATAAATTTATTAAAATATAAATTTTTAGAGATATATCTTCTTCTATTATGTATTGTAAAAACTCTTAATTCCCCATCACAGCCTTGGCTGCTATCATTTCTTAAATTTAGGCAGGACATTAGATAAGTCCCTGAGGTCTATGAAATCTTCCTTTGATTTTGTGGGTTAGAATTTAACTCACCTAGGCATTGGCTTTTGCCAAAAGGCATCATTAACTGCTCCTGGGAATAGGAAGCCCATTTTTTTCTTACTTACCCTACAGAAGGAAGCTGCAATTGAAAAAGTGATGTTCAAAAAGAGCTACATCCATCTGTCTTCTTAGAGAAGTCCCTGGAAATGAATAACAACTCCTACAAAAATTCATAGATTACAGAGTTTTAGTCAATCAAACCATCTTGTTGGGAGCTCTAGTTACTGAAACCAATCTCTTAAGAAGACCCAAAGAAGCACTAAATTAAACACTCATTATAGGACATCCGTTTAAAAAGATTTTTTAATCTTTAATCTCTAGTAGGTGTAACAGCATTCTGTAGGAAGAAATATAAGCCCTTGAACAACCTCTCTTAAATTTTGAATTGATTAACTGATTTTTTCCAGCAGCAAATCATTGCAATGACCTTTTATGAACACAATTATTTATGCAATGTAAATAACAGGAGACTAGAAAAGGGAGGTAGAATATATTCAGGTTCTTTTCAATGCTCTGTCATTAGGCCCATTGTCTTACACTCATGTGGTATAGTGAAAATGCATGGCATAGTACTCATTTTTCCCAGACTTATTTTGCTGACATATCTAAATAGCACATCATGATTTCTTTCAAGCTCAAAAGCCTGAATCAGATTTTACAGAGGTATCTGCAGAAAACAAAATAATCTTTATTTCTCAATATTCTTTTTTAAATGAAATATCTTTCTAAGTCCTTTATTAATGTTATTTTATGTTGATTAAAATGGAGTTGATCTTGTTTGAAGAAAATTGTCACTTATTTTACAAAAAAAAGGTTTCCTTTATAAATCTATCTTCCTAACATTAAATGTTTCCTTTTTCTATTTATGCCTATAATCCTTTAAAAGAGAAAAAAACATAAATTATACTATAAAAATTGGTTTTATTAATTTTTTTCTTTCCAAAATATTTTATTTTCATTCTGTTTAAATTCAAGTTTAGGAAATGGGGTGAATTTTTATCCTTTGAATTTAGCAACCTTAAGTATTTTGTTTCATTCACAGCAATTTTCATCAACAATAAAAATTACTCAAATATGTCCTTTTTACTAACTAATTTTCTTTTTAGGACCTAACCAAAATGAGACCATTCAGTTTAAATGAGAGTAACTTTTTAATATTGCTAAAACTTTCTGGAAAATTGGAAACATAATTTTTCTAGTTTTGATGAAATACATATATATATATATATATATATATATAATTCAATGTATTACTCTAATTTTTTTCCCATTTTTAGGCTCTTAATTTTGATTCTAAAAATTTGGGGGGGATACTTCTTTTGACCTTTCTAGTATAAATAGTATACTTGTTTGTTTGTTTTTTCTTTCTGAATATCAAATGCTATGACTCACTCTGGATATTATGGAATTGAATAACTTCTTCAATGAATGCCAACAATAAAGGTTTCAAGATCCTGTAGAAATTGAAAAAGGAAGACTTATCTTTTATCCTTACAACAATAAAGGAATAGAGTTGACTTTTTTTTCTGCTATTTTTTAATCCTCTAAAAGGAAAGAACAGCAATTTGAATCCATTACCTGCCTACCCCAATACAAATCACCCAGGCCTATCAGTTAGGGTCTGCTTCATAGGTATGGAGGCCAGAATTACCAAGTAAAATAGATTTGGTTACTAAATTGATGATCCCCAGAGGAAAATAAGATGCAATTACCTGTTTTTATACAACCAAATTATTTCTTTAGGGCAAGGTTAAGATTACAGCTAAAGAAGGATGGAGAAGTGCTATGTTTGGCCTATGTAAATAAAAGGATTCATGTTCCATACTCAGTCTTAACCTTCTGAGGTCAAACAGATAAAAAGAAGACACTTTTATTCTTAAAGAGAACCTCTGTTTTATTTCCAAGACATGTGTATATAATTTTCTAGTGTCCATGTGACCAGTTCTCCTTTATATTTTCTCTCATTTTAATTTACATATGGGATTTCCAATTTAGTTACAAGGGGTTAGTTAAGGATCAGATGTCATCTTTTTCCAAATCTTTACAATTATCACTCCTAATAGATGAAAATACTTAGGAAGTAAATTAACCACATGTGATATATTTACTTTGCTATTTCAATCTTCTTTCTTTTTCTTTATTTTTCCTTCTGTCTTTCCTTCTGAGTTAGATGATCAAAACCATTCTCCTAAACATAAAAACATATGAGAGGAGAAATTAAACTTACAAAGCCTTAATTTGTTATAACCATAAAACAAATAAAATAAATTTCTTCTTTATTTGCATTTATAAAATTTCAAAAAAGCTATGCTATTAGTAATTTTAAATTATTTTTAATTGCAGTTACTTAATAATGGAGAATTCTAAATGTCTGCTGTAGAGAGACCTAGCAATAGAAGAAACACTTCATGATGAGTTTTGGAATATATGCTCAGATGAAAAAGAGCATTTATTTATTTAAGCATTTATTAACCATCTACTATATGGCAAACACTATGCTAAGTATTTTTATTATCTCTTACAATATTAAATGAAATAATATGAAATGACTGAGACTGTGGTTTGTTCTAAGTTCATTACAACACTTTGAAAATGCAAAGTTAAATAAATAGCCATACCTTTATTCCAAAAATGATAAATATTAAGAAAAAATGGGCAGAAATAAAGTTTTGTTGGTTTCTATGCAGGGATAACCATTAGAAGTACATTTTTCCCCTATCCAAATGATGACCGTAATAATGAAATTCTGATTATGCACATCTGTATTCAAGTGAAATGTATATTTTAAAAAGGCTGAATGTCTTTCTTTGCTGAATGATGAATGACAGGTAGACAGAACATTTATTAAAAACTAGGCAATGTGCAAAGCTATACCTATAAATGCAAGCAAATGATAAGAGTTTCTGCCCTCAGGGAAATTACATTCTAATCAAGAATAAATGACACAAACAGGAGAAAAAGGGGGAGGAATTGGCATATCCAATTAAAATAATTAAGATTTAAATGTGACTGATGATTTTAATGCTTATATATTATAATAGGATGCAGGGTTATAGAGTTAGAGTTTCAAAACTGGAAGACTCTGAGAGGCCATCAAGCCCAACTTGAATATGAAAAATAATTATCTTCTACAATACATAGGGCAAAATGTCATTTAGTCTTTGATTAAATACTTCAAATGAAGGAGAATCCAATAATTCTTGAGCCAGTCTTTCATATTTTCAAATACCTATCTAATCATTATGAAGTTTTTCTTCTTCTTTCTTTATTCCAAGCTTATATGGTCTTTCAAATATTCAGAGAAATCTATGGTGTCTGCTGTGAATTTTATCCTTTCCAGTTTCTTTAGTATCCCCAATTCTTTTAACCAGTCTTCACATGTAAAAAACTCAAATCCCTGCACCACACCAGTTGCTTTCCCACAGGCCCTATTCAGCTTAAAAACACCTATTCAAAATGGATTGCTCAGGACAATGCAGAATACCACATATGTTATTAAACAAGAGCAGAATAAAATTATATTTTATCTCCTTATTACTGGACTAAAGTTTTATCTTAATGGAATTTAAGATTACATTAATATTCTTGGCTAGCATGAAATGCTGCTAAGTGATATTGAGCTTGTAGTCCATAATGAGCTTGCATTAATACTCTGGATTGGATTTAAGAATGAATTAAATGCCTCTCTCAGGTTCTCTCCTATTCTATAGGAGATACTGTAAGTAAGAGATAATGGACTGAAGGATAAAAGAAACAACAAAGAATCATCTATATGTGATCATCAAAGGAGACCTTGTTTAGTGACTAAATGATGGGGCTTTAACTGAATGAAGAGACAATAATCCTTCCTTCAAATTATATAATTGATCCTGTGAACCCCAGTGATTTTCCTGAAAGCAGAAGAGAGATGGTATATTACAATTAAGGCAACAAATGTCCATTCTGGATGAAGCAGCTTGAACCAACCTCATTAAGAGTGGTTATGTTCTTCTATCTAAAAGCCTCTATTTAAAATGATGAAAAAATATGATACTGTTACTACATAAATATAGTAAATTTTCTTGTACTAAAAAATTATCTCTTTGATCCAATTATAATAGTGTAATCATAAAATTATGGTGAACTTTGCTCTTTCCTTCACGGAGGTTTCTCTTAAATATTTTAAAATAAATATATTTTCCTATAATATTCTCAGGTTAATATTTCAGGAATCTGTCATTTAACTGCTCTTGCCTTCAGTGTCCTCAACTATAAACTGAGAGGTTGGAATATAAGTTCTCTAAGAATCCTTCTTACTCTAAATTTATAATCCTAAATTTATCCTGAAAGGTAAGCAGTATGGGAGAAGGGGACGGGCTTAATCTTTCTAAACCTCAGTTTTGTTATCTGGAAAATGGGGATGCTAAAGATAATGCTTTTTATTTTTATGAGAAATACACAAATTAGAAAGTGGATTTTATGGTAAATTAGAACTATCCTTATTCTCCTTAAAGTTAAACTTATTTGTGAGGATTAAAAACAGTTGTTTATAATTATCCATATGTCAATATTCCTTATTTGAATATGGGCAAATGGAATCCAAAATTTTTAAAAATTGGACTGATTAAATAATAGTCCTGACAATATTTTATAAGTCCTTATCCACATTCATTATTTAAAAGATAGTTCATGAGCATTTAGAAAGGGATGCAGTAAAAAGGATGGCCCACATTGAAATGTCAAGAACAAGACATGCCAGATTACCTTTCCTACTCTCCCCAACCCTTTCCTCCCCTTTTCTGACAAGTACATTAGATCACAAGGGAAATGCCATAGACATAAAATAACTGGATCAAAAAGCAAGAAAAGTCTCTAATGATATCCTTCTGGACAGGATAAAAAAGATGTGAACTTTATCAATGTACCATTTGCTGTTTTCAGAATTGTCCAAGTGGCAGAACTCCTGAAGTGGTGATTAATGGGTCATTGTATTCCTGGAGGGTGATATCAAGTAGAATACCACAGGACTCAGTCCTTGATCATGTTACATTCTGTATGTTTACCAATGACTTGCATGAAGGCATACGTTGTCAGATCATCAAGGTTGCATGTGGCACAAAGCTGTGAGGAATTACTCATATGTCAGTATGCTGGATGACAGAAGCAGGAACTAAAATCATCTCCTCAGAGTAGAACAAAAGCCTGATTCTAATAAAATGAAATTGAATAGGAATAAATGTGAATAATAAATACAAAATTGGTTTCAGACAATAATTCATGGAAAAAACCTTAGGGACAAAAAAAGGACTATAAGATCTATATCAATATGATATGGAAGTAATACGAGCTTATATTAAGAACCACTTGACAGAAGCCTAATGCCCAGAACTATATTTCTTAGTCCCAAATTTGAGTTAGTATGTGAAGTTCTGCCGCACTTTAGGAAGGACATTGATAAATTTGAGGCATCCCGGAGAGGATCACCATAATAATAAAGGAATTGCATACTATAAGAGAACACATATTTAGAACTGAGAGGGAACTTAGCAATAACCTAATAATATGTTATTGTTCTTCAGTTGTTTTAGTTGTGTCCAATTCATCATAATCCCATTTGGGCTTTTCTTGGCAAAGACACTGGGTTGGATAACAATTTCATTCTCCACCTCATTTTCAGGTGAGGAAACTAAGGCAAACATTATTAACTGACTTACCTAGAGTTAGACAACTGGTAAGTATCTCAGGCCGGATTTGAAACTCAGGAAGTTGAGTTTTCTTCACTCCAGGACCAGTACTCTATCTACTATTGCAGCAGGCTATCTACAATCTAATACCTGGTAAATATAGACTCAGATGTGATTATAGGCAAAAACAATACTAGAAATAATAGTATTTATATGATACGTTAAGGTTTACAAAAATGTTTACACGCCTATTTCATTTAATCCCTATGACAGCCTTATGAAGCAACTACTATAGCTTCAATATCTTACTGATGAGGTAACTTTGGCTGAAAGGATGACCCAGATATTAAGAAAAGCCAGGCCACGAACATTGAAACTAAAGAAAAAGCATCATAACTGTCTTTTTTTAGCATTCCATTTATTAGGAAAAGAGATGATATTTAATTTTGTTTTCATCTAAGAGGAAGAAAACAAGGCAAAGTATAATTTCTGAAGAGGTGGATTTTGTCTTCATGCAAGCAAGGTTACCTAAAAATTATAACTATCTTTAAATGGACTTATGTGATTACAGAAATCCTAAGTTAAACTTATGCAAAAACTAGATAACCACATGTTAGGGGATTTTATAAAAGATTCTCTATTAATGACTTCTAATATCCCTTTGAACATTAAGATTCTATAGAGCTGAACATGCCTTCCAAGTTTCTCTTATACTTAGTAAATACTCAAGTTCAATTCTTTTCATCCTACCTCAAAAGTCCTATTTTCATCTCTTTAGTCTCTTTGTTTTTCCATTAGGAAATTTGTCTCCTTCATATTTTTAGAGAATATGGGCATTATTTTCAATTGCAATATAAAAGTCAAAAGAAAGGGAATATTGTTCATCAAAGTCATAAAGATAGACTATAATGCTATAATTTCTTTGCCAAAATTTATATATACTGACATAGAAACTATTTAAAGTTCTATGGCAAACAGAATGTACAGATTAAAAATGATGACTGAACTTCAAACATGGCAGTTTTGTAATAATTTAATTTTGTGCAGTCCATATCTATTAACACTGCAGATTTATGTTGGGCTATAGCATATCCACTGTTACTACTTTCCCTTGAAATTACAGAAGTTATAATAATATAGTTCCCCTGTGATTCTTCATTATCATTTTTCATGGTTGGCAGCTTGTTTTTTGCTATTTTTTTCTGGTTTTATTTTTTTCTAAATTGAGTCTTATGTAAATAGAATCAGTTGTTCTGAAAAGAACAAACTTCAAACACAATGACTGGTGAATTTTTTTTTTTTTAGGTAGGATCATAGATTTAGAACTGGAAGGTGCATTTGACCCCTTCTAATCTAATTCCCTCATTTTTCAGACAGGAAATGGAGATCTAAATAAGTACAATGACTTGCCCAACATCCTTCTGCAGGGAGTGGAACTACTCAGGTCTCTTGATTCCAAATACAGAGCCTTACTTACTTCATCATGACATCAATTACCTTGAAAATGGCATTTCAGCAGGATGAGCAAGTTGCTCCTTGGGTAATCAGGGGACTTTTCCTATGCAGGTCTGTGGGAGGATGACTCTGTCTGACCAAGTTTAGATCTTAGCACTGGGTGTTGTGCTTTATATGGGTCATCAATGAAACACAACTACAAATTTAATCTTCAATATAAACAAGTGATTCATACAAATGAAAATATTGTGGGAAGATATCTACTATTGCTTGCCAATTTTAAAACAGATCTTTATGGTTCTAGATTATCTGCATACATATTTTGCCATGATTAAAAAAAAGTAGGTATCATACCTGTGTCCAACCTTACTTGGCAGAGGGATAATCACGCACCTGCTGATTTCCCATCATGTGACATAATATCCTAAAGTGCCACCTGTGTGAGAACATATTGTACAGCTACGATTTTTTAAAGAGAACTTTATGAATATTAAAAGCAAACCCTACTGCTTCCTTGAATGTATTTGGCTGCATATTCCACTCCCAATGCCTAACCCAGGTGTTGATTTAAAATTCAGTGGCACAAAATGATTATCGGATGATTATACCATTCTAAATTATCTCATATTCTTTTTATTCTCGATGTATCTAAGACAGCAAGCAGCCTGGTGAATATTTCCTTTTTAATTGACCACATAACACATTTTGTTTTCAAAGGCCGGAGCTTCATCATTTTGAATTTCATTCCAAACAGAGATTCCTAAGTGAATGCTCCCACAGCTGCCTTGTCAGGCTGCAAAAGGAGAAGAAAAAAAAAAATTGGATTACTGTATTTATTTTAGACTTACTTTTTGACTGGTCTAGTATAAGAACATTTATTTATTTGTTTGTTTATTCATGAATTTTAATGAGAAATGTATTATTAAAGATAAGGTATGTAGATAATTAGAAAAGCTGTGAAGATTTTAAACAATAATAGCAGATAACCCTAGTGGAATATCTCTCCCTATGACATGCAAAAAGATATGGTATTTGACTGGCCTTTGAGCAAATAAACCCATTAGGAAAAAAAACAAATAAATAAAAAGCAACAATTTCAGCAAAAGAGATAAAATATTGGTAATTAAAAATAGCCAGTGAAGAAACCCTTAAAACAAAATTCTTATTGACTATATGGAAAGCTCTTTCTGACATCATCTTGAATCTATCAAAAAGAAGTGAATTCTACATTAATACTGATTAATCATTTCTTTTGTAGTATATTTAATAAAATAGAACAGCAGCACCTCTACTAACATTGATATTCTTTCTTCTCTATCTTTAATTGAAAAAAAATGAAGAGGGGGCAGAGTGAGATAACAGAGGAAATTTGACATTTCTGGTGAGCTTTCCAAATTGAATCCTCTAAATAACTTTTTTATTTTGATGAGGCAATTGGAATTGACTTACTCAGGATCACACAGCTAGAAAGTGTTAAGTACAGTTCCCTATCCACTGCACCAGCTGTTTTCTAAACAACTGCAAAAAATACTTAAAATTCTGAGCATATTAACAGCAATAGTAATAAATCATAATAAGTAATTTTCCATTTCAGGAAAGCTTAGGAAATTGGAAAGAGTGGTCTGTTTGTGAACTCCAGTGTATACCTAAGAATAAGGGGACTAAATACCAAGTTAGAAATATTCCACAAAACAACTGTACTTTCACTGAGTGCAAAAGTGGAAGTAATTTGACAACTCCTACATTCATAACCAGTTTTGTATCATATTTCCAGGATAGAGAATAATGGATGAAGTGGAAACTCTGTCTGAATAAGTTGTAGAGTACAGAGTAGGAAGACACTGACCAAAAGTCTCATCATACAATGTGTGATTGGCAATGTAGAAAACTCAGAGGTCCTTAATCTAGCCACAGAAATTCGTATTTCCTCCCCAATGTCCCCCCACCATTCACCATCCCAACAGCTGAGTATAGCTCAACTCTAATAGAAAGTCCACAGTGGAAAAAATTGCAAACAATAACAACAAGGAAAAAGAACAAGTTCATAAAAAAGTTTCTCTGCAGACATGAAATCTCAAAACACAACTTGAAGATAATGACTTGAAAACATTTTCAAGCAAAGAATTAAAGAAAAAAATACAATTACACAGAAGCCCAGTGAGAATACTTGGATGAGTTAAAGAAAAAATTTTGTTCATTTGATTTTTTTGGAGCAAAAATATTTTTAATTAAAAAGAGTGTAGAAAAAATTGAAAAAAATCATGAGAAAAATGCAAAAATTATGGAAATATGATTAACATTTTTGGTAAACAACTGAAAAAATTCCTTAAAAATTATGATTATTCAAATGGATGATAATGACTTCATGAGACATCAATAAAAAGTTAAATAAAGCCAAGAAAATTAAAAATGGAAGAAAATATAAAATAGTCCTATAGGCAGGTGGCTGGAGACTTATCTGGGAAAAAAGAATGAGGAAAGATAATTTAAGATATAGTCTTACTTGAAACATATGAAAATTGGATGATGGTTTAGTTTCCATAGAATTATGAAACAAGAGAAATGAAGAGAAATGAAATTGAAATCTAAGAAATGAAATCTAATAGTTACAAAACTTATAGAGAGAAACCATAAATTAGAATAAGAAACATGGTTTAAGATATAATCAAAGCTGGGGACTCACACTCATATGGAGGAATTAGGCATTTCAAATTGGCTGCAGTACCCAGCCACTAGGGAATCTGGAGAGACTGAACTGTCTAAATAAGATGAAAGCCAAGGGAAGATCTAATTAAGGGTAAAAATCCACATGGGAGAATTGGAAGTTTTGGATAGGCTGTAATTCTGGAGTACCCAGTCAATGAGGAATCAGGGAAGAGACTTGCATTTCAGAGACAAAATATAAAAAAAAGCATGTTTTATTGATTTCAAGTGTGCCTACTAGTTTAGACACCCACTTTGGCAAATCCTTTCCTAGTTTCATCATTAGGTCTGTAGAATTCTTGGTAAGACATTTATCTCCTACAAATCTCATAATCAAAAACAAGGGCATAGCAACCTATTTGAATAACAGAATACAAAAAAAGAAATACATAAAAAGGAAACAAAAATAAAACAGAGCATTGTCAAGTACCTATCAGAATATCAGGAAGGATTCAAAATATATAACAATAAATTACTAGTTCAAGAAAGGATGTATCACAGTAAGTGAAATCATATTTATGTGTGTTCATCTTTTCTTTGCTTTCTTGCAGGTTATTCTTTTGTTCTCTGCTGTGCAGTTTTTTTTAAACTTTATTCTTTTTTTCCCTTTTCATGCCCACCCCCACTTCCCCCAAGCCGGTTATAATTAAGTACAGATATGTGTTATATACATATATATATATATATATATGTATATATATATATATATACATACACATGTACACACACCTTCATATCCGACCTACACAAACATATACTTGCACACATACATATATACATTCACATCCACAGAAATAATCACACATACACACATACACATAGAGCAACATGTATACATATCTATATATACTCAGACACACACCCACACACACATATATATGTATATATCCACCCAATGTAAATATGTATCAAAAACAACATCAATGTTATTTTGTTGTAAAGGATCTTTACCCTTAATTAGATTTTCCCTTAGCTTTCAACTTATTTAGACATAGTTCAGTCCCTCCCCTGATTCCCTAGTGGCTGGGAACTACAGTCAATTTGAAATACCTAATTCCTCCATGGGAGTGTGAGTCTCCAGCTTTGATTATATCTTAAACCATGTTTCTTATTCTAATTTATGGTTTCTCTCTATGAGTTTTGTAACCATTAGATTTTAGTTTCTTCTCTTAGATTTCTTCTCTTCTTTCTTATTCCTGCTAACTCTTCTGCTTTAATTCTGCCCCTTAGCTTGTCTTGATATTATTTAACCTCCTCCAACCCATGGTTCCCTCTCTTATCTTCATTCCTGTCCCCTTATTTCTTTAGAGATTTTGGAGGGTGCTATGTCTTGTTGGTATTAATGTAGTGTGCTTATTTAACTCATTCCCACTGTGAGTAAATTTTAAGAACTATGAACCCTCCTTCTTCCTCTAGTGCCTCTGTGTCAATTCTTTCTCTGCACCTCATTTGTAGAACATAATTACTATTTTTATCTTTTTCTAGGTAGTTTTGATTTTTTTTTAGACTCTACTCAACTCTGGTACATTCTTTCTTTAGCGCTATCCAATTGTTGATTTTAATCTTAAAATTAACAGTATACATTTCCATGTAAAAAACAAACAATTTTTCCATGTTAAGTTCTTTGAAGTTGATCCTGGATATTGGCTCCATATATTAAATTTTCCATTGAAAAAAGTCCTGAAAATTTGAATTTGTTGAATGTTCTTTTTTTGTTTGTTTTTTTCATGTAATATAATGGGTTATTTTGCTAGATATATTTTTGGCCACAGACCTATTTATTTTGTTTGCTGGTATATGTGATTCCAGGACCTGTGGCTGTCTTTTATTGTGGCTGCTGCTAAGTCCTGTACAATTCTAATTATAGCTCTAGTGTATTTGAATTGTTGTAAATTTTTTCCTTGTTTCTTGTACATTTTTGTCTTCAGGGTTTTGAATTTTGGCAATGATATTCTTATGTCTTTTGATGGATTTTTTTTTCTATTTCTATTTTCTATTCATGTTCTATCACCCCAGGACAATTTTCTTGCATTATTTCTTGCATTACTGTGTCAAGTTTCTTCTTCTTCTTCTTCTTCTTCTTCTTCTTCTTCTTCTTCTTCTTCTTCTTCTTCTTTGGTCACAGCTTTCAGGAAGTCCAATTATTCTTGTTTTCTCTTCCTGATCTCCAGATCTGTTGTTCTTCTCATAAGATGCTTCTTTTTTTTTTGTTCTAGTTTTTCATTCTTTATATTCTGATTTGCTATTTCTTGGACTCATAGCTTCACTGGCTTTCTCTTGTCCGATTCTAATTTTCAAGGAGTTATTTTAGTCTTTTTTAAGGTTCTGTATCTCCTTTTTTAGTTGCCTAATTTTTTTTCATATTTTTTCCTAAGATGGTTTTTATTTTTAGTTTTTAGTTTTTCCTCATTATCTCTCATTTAGTTTTTAAATTCTTTTTTGAGTTCAATAAATTCTATCTGGGCTGAGAGCCATTTAACATTACTCTTTGAGGTAGAAGAAGCTTTTTTTTTTTTACTTTAGTGTCCTCCTCTGAAGGTATATCATATTCTTCCCTATCCCCGTAATAGATTTGTATTATTGGGTTCTTACTTCTTCGTCAATTCATTTGTTGATGAGAAGAACTAGTATAAGGACCTCTAATCATGGGATGAGGGATGGTACCTCCATCTTCCTTCAGCTCCCTAAGCCAAGAGCTCCCCACTCCTGCAAGTGTCCTCATCCAGCAGGGTCCCTGCCTCTGCCCTCACAGGTGTGCCGGTTCCTTCTCACCCAGGGCCACATTTCAGCAGCACATCTGGGCCTGGCATTCCCCATCAGCTGAGGGTCCCTCAGTCTTCCCAGACTCAGACCTGGAGTCCACACTTGTCCAGGAGGTGAAAGTCTTTGTGGTTCTGCTGAGGCTCCAGCCCACTCAGCTAGTGTTTCTTTGGAGCTAGCCCAGAGGTATCTCCATTTCCCATTGGTTAATCTCTGGCCTGGGTCCTTCCTAGGATCTTCTTGGGTGGTTCCAAGAGGGTTCCTGTTTGGCTCAGTCTTGATTTTTCAAGTCTATGTTTGCCCTGAAGCACAAATTTGCTTTATTTGTGGGGAAAATCTAGAGAGCTAGAAATTTCCTGAACTACTCTGTTATCTTCCGGAAATCCTTTTTTTGAATATTTTTTTAAGGAAAATTACCCAAATATGTGAGAATTGGAGAGTAATGTGGAATTGAAGGAATTCACTATTGACCTGCTGAAAGATATCCAAAAATGAAAACTCCTAGGAATATTATAGTCAAATTCCAGAGTTATCAGGTAGAAAAGAAAATAATATGCTGATAGAAACAGTTCATATATCATAGAACTATAGTCAGGATTACACAAAATTTAACATCTATGGCAACAAAGAAGCTAAGGGCTTGGAATATGATATTCCAGGAAGCAAAGAAGCTAGTATTGCAATCAAGAATAAACTACTCAGCCAATCTGAGTTTAATACTACAGTGAAAACAAATGTATATTTAATTAAAAAGAAGACAAAAAAATTCTGATGAAAAGGCCAGACCTTGCTAAAAATTTGCTATTCAAACAAAAGACTCAAGAGGAGCATAAAAATGTAAATATAAAAGAGAAATCACAAGGGGTTGAATATAGTTAAATTATTTCCATTCCTCTATGGGAAGATGATCCATACAACTCCTAACAATTTTATCATTATTTTAAAAGGGGTCTATATAGACAGAGGGCATGGATGTTATGGTGATTTCTAAAATAAAATAACAAAAAAATAAGAAAGGAAAATGTATAGGATAAGGGGGAAGGGAAAGGAAGAATGGTGAATATTATCTCATAGAGCAAGTATGCAACAAAGTAGTGAGTAATGAAGGGAATGGACTACTTGAGCTTCATACTGAACTGGTTGAATGAGAGAGACAATACACATACACACAAGTTTGATAGAGAAATCACCTTAACCAATAGGGAAATGGGAGAGGAAGAGTCTAAGACAAAGAGTGGTAGTGGTGGTAAAAGGTGGTTTAGAGGTTAAAATTAGGGGGGAAAGGACCAAAAGTTAAAGAAGTTTTTGAGAAGGGTAGGGGAGAGTGAAAGAGTTTGAATAATCCAGTTGTTTTAACTATCTGTCTCTTTTACAGTAGCTATTAATATTTATATAGGACACTAGATGTTGTGGTCCATTTATAATCACTGCTATTGGGCAGTGTGAGATTGACGGAACCTTTCGGTTCCAGAGTTTTGAACTCCATTGTCCTGTTAATTAGCAGTTTGTATTATGTTTGTCACTAATATGGAAAATCTGAAAATAAAGGTCCACTGAGATGTGTAAAAAGTAACGTTTCGCCAAGGTCAGAAATGGAACAGGTCAAAAATTCCATGGTCATCAGAAATAGGTGATGCCCATAAATGACTTCAGATATCTACATAAAATTGGAGAGGCTAAGATTGAGGATTCCCTCTACCAGAGGGAATTTTTGTCCCATTTGAAAAAAAATATTTTTAATAGACATTCTTTTATGAATCAAATTGGGGGAGAAAATCAGAGCAAAAGGGAAAAAAAACATGAGAGGGGAAAAAAACAAACAAAAAGAAGTGAACATAGCATGTGTTGATTTACATTCAATCTCTATAGTTTTTTTTTTTTCTGGATGCAAATGGTATTTTCTGTCCAAAGTCTATTGGGATTGCACTGGATCACTGAACCACTGAGAAGAATCAAGTCTTTCATAATTGATTATTGCAAATTCTTACTGTTATTGTGTACAGTGTATTTCTGGTCCTGCTTGTTTCACTCAGCATCAATTCATGTAAATTTTTCCAGGCCTTTGTTCATCAGCTTGTTCATCATTTTCTATAGAAAAATAACATTCCATTATCTTTATATATAACAGTTTATTCAATCATCCCCAATTGATGGGCATCCACTGTTTTTCCAGTTCTTTGCTACCACAGAAAGAGCTGCTACAAACATTTTTACAAATGTGGGTCCTTTTCCCTTCTTTATGATTCCTTGGCATACAGACCTAGGAGTGGCACTGATGGGTCAAAAGTATGCCCAGTTTGATAGCCAAAGGGGCATAGTTCTATATTGCTCTCCAGAATGGTTGGATCATTTCACAACTTCACCAATAATGGATATGCCCCAGTTTTCCCAAATCCGCTCCAATATTTATCATCTTTTCCTTTCATTTTAGCCAATCTGAGAGGTGTGAAGTGGTACTTCAGAGCTGTTTTAATTTGTATTTTTCTAATCAATAGAGATTTAGAGCATTTTTATGACTACAAATGACTTTAATTTCATCATCTAAAAATTTCAGTTCATATACTTTGACCATCAACTGGAGATCAACTAGAGAATGAATTGTATTATAAATTTGAAAAAGTTCTTTATATAGTTTAGAAATAGACCTTTATCAGAAACACTGTCTGCAAAGATTTTATCCCAATTTTGTACTTCCCTTTTAATCTTGTTTCTGTTGGTTTTGCTTGTGCAAAAACTTTTTACTTTAATGTAGTCAAAATTGTCCATTTTGCCTTTCATAATTTTCTCTAGTCCTTCTTTGGTCATAAATTCTTTCCTTCTCCAAAAATTAAGAGACAATATCAAAAGAAATCTATGTATTTGTATCTCTTGCTATGTGTCTCTCTGTCTCTTTATGCTTCTGTCTTTGTCTTGGATTTGCTCTCCGTCTCTGTATTTCTCTTCTCTCTCCTGCACTTGCTCTCACTATCTCTTTCTCACCCCCATCCCATGATTATTCCTATTTTTATATCTAAATCTACAAATATAGCTACATCTCTTTCTATAACATGCTTGCTTCTATATGTATCTCTCTCTCTTCCTCTCTCTCTCTCTTTCTCTCTCTCTCTCTCTTTCTCTTCATCTATTTAGGAATTTCTCTCTCTTTAGGCAGCCATTCTATAATTTCATCTAATATGTTAACACACATAAAAAATTAATCTGGGAGTCACTGTGAATTTCCCATGATCACTCCAATGGAGTACTATATTGTATGCTCTCAAAGATCACTGTAATTGAATCAGATAAAATCAGATTTAGAAGCTTGAAGGGTCAACTAGTTGCACTTGACACTGATCTTAGAGTGCTATTTATAATATTCAATGGGAAGTCATCCAGACTTTTTGGAAAACCTCTTGTGAGAGAAAGCTCCCTTTTTCCAGAAGAAATTCATTTCACTTTTGGACAGGAAAAACTTCCTCCTCCCCCTCTTAAATTAAGCTTCTTTTTTTCCCACTACAGTTTTTAGCTTCTCTTTCTAGTTTATTTTTTTCTTCAAAAAACCAAGTAGTGCTTTAAGTAGCACACATATAATGGATTTTATTTTTCTTGTCATAGAATTAGTATTATTAACTTGCAAAAGGTCACTTGGGAGGACAGAGCCTCAGAGCAAAGACAGGCCACTGCCTAAGATCTCTCAAATTCAATTCTAAAAACTTTAAATTACATCTTTAAAAGCATTCTCAAGCAATAGAACCAACAAAAGGATGGTTAAACAATTTTTGAGTCTAAGACAACTCACTGGTGTGAGAGTAAAGCTCCTTCCAGGCCAAAACATGTTCTGGCAAGCACAGAGCAGACCTCAGGGGCAACTGAATTAACAACTGGAACTTCTGGAGCTCAGAGTCCACAGACTATAAGGGAGTCGAGCAAATAAATGGTCAAAAGGAGACTACAGAGGACCATTTGCTGGCACTAGGTGCAGAATTCTGTTCTGCTGTCCATACGCCATTCAGGATGGCAGTCCTAGGGCAAGAAGGGGCACTAGCAGAAATGAAGACATAGTTCTATGGGGGAAGAAAATGTGTGAATGTTATTCCCAGACCAAGAGAGTAGTTAACAAATTTCTCATTGAATCATTCCACTTTAGAGGAAATGAAAAATCACAGACATCCAAAATAACTGAAAACAAAAAAAAAACAAAAAAACCAAAACAACAACAAAAAAACTAAAATTTAGGATGATGCTCCTCCAACCATGAGAACAGAGGCCTACTTTAACATAAACTTAAAAAGTCAAGAAATTTAGGTGGAAGGTATAAAAATGTGTAAGCAATAAATCTCAGAATCTGACTGCAAAAAATGTTGCTATTGTGACAGGCAAAGTCAGAAAAAGAAAACAAAGTCAAATGTGCATCAAAAGCCTCAAAGAACAAGGTGACTTGCTCTCAAGTCCAAAAAGAATTCCTGGAAGAAATCACAAAAGAATTTAAAAATTAAATAAAAGAAGTATAGGAATAATTAGGAAAAGAAAAATTATTCAAAAAAATCATAAAAGAGTCAACAATCTGGTAAAGAATATGCCAAAAAATTTTAAATTTAATAATAGAATATGCCAAATGGTAAAAAAAAAAAAAACAACACAAAAATCTAATGAAGAAAAGAACTCTTTATAAAGCAAATTGCACAAAGGGAAAAAAGATGAACAAAAATTCACTGAAGAAAAGAATTTTTTTTTGAGAAGTGCAATCAGCAAAAGAAAATGAAACTACAAAATCTCAATGAGGAATCTAATGGCTTAAAAATTAGAAGAGGGCAAGTGGAAGCTAATGACTCCATGAGACATCAAGAAAAAATAAGACAAAATCAAAATAAAGAAAAATGGAAGAAAATTTGAAATAGTTCACTCAAAAGAAAAACAACAATAACAAATAAATGAGTTGAAAAATATATTGAGGAGAGATAATTTTAGAATTATTGGACTACCTGAAATCTGTGATTAAAATAAATTAAAAGAGCCGCTAAATTATCTTTCAAGAAATTATAAATGAAAACTTCTGATACAGAAGAACCAGAAGGTAAATTAGAAATTGAAATAATTCACCTGAAAGTCTTCTAAAATTAGAGAAATGCAAATTAAAACAACTTTTTTGACTACTACTACACTACTAAGTTTGTATCTCAAAGAAATTTTTTAAAAAGAAAGAAAAGGACCCATATGTACAAAAAACATTTATTACTCTTTTTGTGGTAACAAAGAATTGGAAATAGAAGTCATTAATTTGAGAATGACTGGATAAGTATATGATTGTTGATGATTTGTTGATGATATACTGATAGGCTCTAAAAATTGGTAAGCAGGATGACTGCTGAAATGAAAAAAAAAAAAAAAACTAGAAAGACTCACATGAAATGATACAAAATAAAGTGAGAAGAACCAGAACAGTTTAAGCAACCACAGCAATATTACATAGTGATCAACTTTGAATGGCTTAGTTAAACTTAGCAATATAAACGTTCAAGACAATTCCAAAGAACTCATGAAAAAAAATGTTATTCATCTTTAGAAAAAGAAATTATGAGATCTAGATACAAATTGAAGCATTTTAAAAACTATTTTTAAAGATATTGTTTATTGTTTTTATTCAGTCATTTAAATTGCATCTGACTCTTTATGACTCCAGAAGATACTGGAGTTTTTGTTATTTCTTTCTCCAGATAGTTTCACAAATGAAATTACCCAGGATCACAGAGCTGTTACATATATATTACATGAACTCAGGTCTTCCTCACTCAAAGTTTGTAGTTCTCTTCACTACACTAACTGGCTGCCCCTTACATGACTTAGATAGAAATGTTTTGCATGTTTGCAAATGTATAACCTACATAAAATTGCCTGATTTTTTAATAAGGCAAAAGAGGTAGGGAATGAAAGAATTTTGAATTAAAATTAAAAAATCAAATATTAAAAATTGTTTTTACATGTACTTAAAATATGAAATATTTTTAAAGTAATAGAGAAATATTTTATACATTAAAAAAAGAAATTTCCATTTACATTTACTGAAGGGTGGTGCCATAAAACAGATAACTGAGGCTGAGTTTTAAAAAATGTTTTATGATCCTTTAAGAAGATTATCAAGAGACTCAAAGCTCAAACTTAGCTGAGATTGGCAGTAAAGAAAACATATTAATGGAGGCAAAAGAGGGGAATTTGTTTTTTTGTTTTTAATGGTAATGAAGCCCAGAAAAATGTCAAGGAAATAATATTACTTCTGGTGAGTGGGTAGTGATAATATAAAGCAGAGAGAAGATTTCTCTACTCAAGAAATGTATTTTCCCCTGTTTTTGTGCTCTGTTCCATGGAAAATTATTTTCTCATAAGATAAGATATGAAAAAAAAGTTATCAGGGCCTTGAAACATAAAATATGAAAAGAAAATGATGAGAAACCATGTGATTGTTCTTAATTAATCCTAGTCAGATGACACGAACAATTTACCTTCAAGAGTTTTTTTAAAAAACTGGTTAATGTTATTAATGAATCCTGTACTAATTATCTTGTAAAGTAATAAAAATCACAGAAACACTGTAAGATTGGAGAAAGGCAAAAATCTTGATTTTTTTAAGGAGTGTTTTAATTTTTCAAATTATGGAGTAGGTTTGACTTTTATTCCTAATAAAATAAAATAATCTAGAATGGTTTATTAAATTAATGACTTATGAAGCATTTATATATGGAAGCAATGCTTTATGAAAGATTTGGAAATGGAAGCATTAATATGGTTTCAACAGCCATCCTGTCCGTCTCTTTCTGTTTCTATTTCTTAGTGCTCTCTCTCCCTCCCTCTCCTTCTCCTCTTTGGCTCTTTTTGTCTTTCTGTCTGTCTTTTCCGCTGCCTCATTTTTTCTTGTCTTATCTCAATATCTTTTTTGATAGTGTTACTAGGCTAGATTGGTAGATGATAGAAATGTCATAGACACAAGCTATCTGAATTTTAACACAGAATTTTGAGTAATAATTTAATGCTATCCTTAAAATTAAAAATATGTACTGAGTGGATGGTTAGATCTTTTCAGAAGTGTTTGAGCAGCTAAACCTAAAGGCAGGTATTAATAATTCTGTGTCAATTTATAAGAAAATCTCAAGTAATGTGATTTAGGAATCTGGACTTGACCCTCTGTTGTCATCTTTATTCAATGTTTAGAAAAATACAAAGCTAGGAAACATACTCAACACATCTGATTCAGGATCCAAAATAAATGTTATTGGGAAACTAGAATTATGGTTTGAATATAATAAAATTATATTTAATAAGGATAAATGGAAAATTACATACTTGTACAGTACAGTACATACCCAGATCACCCAAGAAGGAGGCACACAATTTTATAGAAGAAAAATGGAGATTTGCTTTGAGCAGAAAACATACTTTTTTAATATGCTGCATGGGAGCAGAGGATTCTCTTTTCTTTGACCATATAGCTAGAAAAAAAAAACAACTAAATTATTAAACAAGCATAGTCACACTGTTTTTCAGAGGTGAAATTTGTAATCATGCCCAAGTATCATGTACTAAACTTGAATTAAGAAGGAAATTTTTCTAAAAAAAAAAATTGAGCCGTCCTAAAGTGAAAGTCTTTTTTAGCAACCAGAAGCTTTCTCTTTGTTGAGATCATCCAAAGAAGACTGAAAGACTAATAATTTGGGATGCTATACATAGGATTCCTGTTTCATTACTATTTCAATTAGATGATATTTGAAGACTCCCAGAATTCCAAACACCCATAATTTGGTGATTTTCTGATCATAACCTTCATTACCCTAATTGTTCCATATTCTTCAAGGTCATCTCCCAGATTTTTTGGTTTGCTTCTATAAACAACCTCTCTATAGGGTGGATGGAAGGCATTGTCAAAAAATCTGGATCCTATCCTATTTCTGCCATTTGCTAGTTTTGTAAGCATGGGAAAGTTGCTTTGTCTTTTAACTTCTTTTTAATTATATATAAATCTGGATTGTATGTCTATATTATCCTATAGGAGTGTTGTAAGTTTCAAATGACATTTATTATTTTTTCTTGATCATGCATGTCAATTTAGTTATCAGTCTAGACTCTCTCAACCCCCTGGACATTCTGCCTTAGCTGATTTCCTAAACTTTAACCTTTAGTGACTCTGACTACTCAACTCCTTCACTTCTGTCACCAGGCTGATGAAAATCAATTCATTTCAGATGCATCTGGATGGCAATTTTTTAGTCATTTTATTTTACTCACACTGACTTCTGTAGCATGTTTCATATATTTCTTTTTTTCTTCATGTTATTGCTTTCTTCACTGTGAAAATTGAAGCCATTTGACTAAAGCTATCTCAGTATACTTCTTCCAATCCTAAATATTTTTCTATCATTCCTAAATATTTTATTTCTAAGAAGCAAAACCATTCTTTCATTTTCCTCTTTTTTTAAATAAATAAATGTTAAAGTTCAACCCTTTGTCTTACTTCTAAAGGTTCTCCATCAGCTGGTGTGCACTATTTTCTAGCCTCCACTGATACTACTTAGCTTCAAGCACTATTCTTCAAAGTGTATTACTAACAATCACCCAAAAATGTTCTCAATCTTACCTGTGCCTTTTCTCACAATTTGTTATGACATATCCCCTAATCTCTGCTTCTTGGATTCCTATCCATTCTTTAAAACTTCTTGAACCTGTCCTATGTTTTCCTAGTCCATACTGTTTCTTCCTCTTCTATCAATTTATCATGGTTTTTTCTTGTAATTGAATATATCATTTTTACTAGATTGTGAACTTCATAAATGTAATAATGATATTGCATTTAATCCTTGTATCTTCCCCCAGTGCCTCACACAGTTTTCAGCACATAGTTAAAGCTTGTTGAAATTTACACTTGTACAATTCTCCATCAGGGAAATAAAAAGACTGAGAAATAAATGACTTTTTCACACCAAAAGAACTTTGGAGTCACTTCAGGGAATGTAATAGTCCTAGTAAGTAGCCAAGTAGTTCTAATGAGACATTGAACTCCCTTATTCCATCTTCTGCACAATAACTCTATTTGGAAGCCAAAAGCAGGGAGAATAACCTTATATAACTCTAAGACAGAAGAATGGGAACAAACTGATATTTAGACAATTTTATTATAACCATTTTTAATAAATATATATTATTATGAATTTTTAATTTTAGCATATTCTCTCTATAATATGTTCTATACATTTAAGTAGGAAGTAAAATATAAATATAATTATGAATACTATTTTATTTAATAAAATAAATTTATGTATTTTAATTTGATAAAAATAAACCTAAATTATTAAATTTTCAAGTTAGAACAGAGCTGATGTAATCCAAGTCCCTACCCATCATAGGGATGATCCCTACCATATTACTAATACATGCCTTTTTTTTGTACATCTGCAGTGATCCATAATTTTCTCTCCCATTTGTTCCATCTATAGAGTAAGTTCTTTCTGACATCGAAATGAATGCAGTTTCTCTATATCTACGAAGTGTTTGTTTGCTTACCTGCTCATACCAATGCTTGCCCTTATCCAATGAGTCACTCAATATAACAAAGTGTGAGTTACTAAAGCTACAGGCACATTAATAGGCAGGGAACAAAAATATTCTTTGGGACTTAATCTGAAAACCTAATCTCTTTTCACCATTTTTTTATTCATTTGCTCGGTAATTTAAAGAAATATTTCTTTAATATTAAAAGGTATGAAGGGATAAGATCCAATTTTATTTAAAAAAACATAAAAGGTCACTTGATATTTCATCATTTTAGGATATGCATTTTCATATGTTTATATATTTTCTTCACAAGAAAAGATTTCCACAATTCAGTAAATGTTAAAATGCACTTCAAGAGTTGCTGTAGCTGTAATAAGAATTATCTTTTAGATATCATAGAACTTGCCTAGGGATGACATACCATTCCTCACTAAGGATTATTATTAGAAGTTTTGTTCTTTTTCCTCCCACATTTGTATGACATGTCTACCTTAAGCATTGCATAAATTTCCCTTTTGAAGCCATATTCACTGCCTAACCACGATGAGCCATTAGAGTAGAAACAGTATTATTCCTACGTATTATTATTTTGGTTGTTAAAATTAGGGGGAAAAATCAGCATCCAGCTTCTTCTCAAGGACAAAACTAATTGCAAATGGAACAGGAGAGAAACATCAGCAGCTTAAAATATTCCTTTAGTTTCTAAAGCCTTATTTAAAATGAGGCTTTATGAAAGTCAACTGAAAACCATTGACTGGCTACCATGGTATATTTAGTTACTTTTCAGTTTATTCTTTGTGTAGCAGTTTTCCTTTAGGTTCTCTTCGTTGAATTACCATCAAGTGATATATGTTAAATAATTAAGGCTTGTAGAATGATTCATGTATAATTTTGATACATAACTCTAGCACTAGGTTCTCTTTCCTATTTCTGCTTCATTCTGAATGAATCAAAAGATGTATCATCCTTGGCATTCCACTTTCCCAGTGGATTACACCCAAAAGAAAAGAGAAGATAATAAAAATAAGAATGATAATAACTCTTGCCTTTTTGATTCTGGAATAAGAATTAAATTGCTGCTGGGATTAAGATAAGTGAAAAAATCTATCTCAATTTCCATTCTATTTTGGATAAGGAATTAATTATTCTGCTTGCACTGGCCAGGTGCTTCTAACTCCCACTTTCTTCTAAATAGATTAAAATAGCAACCATAAAAGTTATTCTATATATTAGACTTTTTTTTCTTCCTTACTTCCCAGCCATTACCTATACCCACAATCCAGCCTCCAACATTCCTTTATAAAGAGAATAGTGCTACAAATCTAGAACTACAACTTTTTTTGGGGCAGACATTTCTCTTTTCCCTTGCACTCTATAGATTCATAAGAGGCCCCTCTGCAATAGTTTACATGAACTTATTCTGTAACCCAAAGGAAAGAGAATAAAGAATTAGCTTGAATACATACATTTCACATTGGAGAAAGGTTGAAGTCCATAGTGCACAAAGGCTAAAGATGTAAAATATGTAAGGAATCTAGACATAAGGTTTTCTACCATTTTGTAATAAACATATGGAACACATTGGACAAAGTGGCCATCAAAGAAAATAATATAAATGAGCTTAAGAAACAGACATTTTTACATAAGGAAGAGGATTGAAGTATACACCAAGAAGTCAGGAGGTGGAATTATGATAAAAATGGACAAACTATTTGAGCCACATGGTATTTTTCAATTCATCCAACAATATATAAATACATATGTTAATTAAAACATTCTCCTAAAAGACAGTGCATAGGTTAAATATGCTTAGAATTAAGCTAGTGCATGCCTAGGGCATAATTTACATAGGTGGTTAGAATACATTCTATTTAATGAAAAACATACTTCTTAAATATGAAGAAAAGAGTAGAATTTTTGAAATACCAGTTATGCCACTGTACCCCTTAGTGTCATTTTAATACAAAGAGTGAAAATTCCACTGATCAAGGCAAAGATAGGGTTTTTCAAATGTGATTCAGTTCTGTTTTCAGTGAAAATATTTTGACCTAAATGATCAGTTTGGGCATTTTTCACCTTTCAGAACGTTTTCAGGATAATGCTGCCACGATACACCTACAGTTGATTTTTGTACAACTGAGTCATTATATCATGAATATGGATTAAATAGCTCAGAGAGCAACTTGTGATAACATCACAGACCAAAGTGGAACCAATATACGACATTTTCCATACTACATCCATATAGAAAACAAAGATAGTATATCTGAAACTGTATTTCATTCTAAGAATGCCAGAGTTTCAGGCCTTGCTCTTCTACTATTAATCATAACCTAATTTCAGAGTTAGAAGTAAAAAATGGAACATCTTGCTCAAGTGAAAATTCAACAGCAACCCCCCTTATAAAATCTCAGACAAATGAAACTAATGGTGAGATATATCTTCATTAGAGTCCCAAAATTCTTAAATTGGCTGAAAAACTTGAAGATATGCAAAAAAATGTGGATACCCTAAATAAACCTCTCATGTCTCTGGATGTTTTGCACAAAACTTTGAGGATACTCTTTCTTATTCAAACCCAACAGGCAATCAATGTTTGGTTGTTGTTGTTTTTCTTTTTTTTTTCACCTTAAGATACAATGAACAAACCTTTGAACAAAAATACAATTATAATACAAAAATGAATTTTTAGAAAAACTTTGTCACAGTTCTTTAACACTTTTGACCCTTTTCCCTAATTGAAAGATTCTAATAAGTCAATTGTAGCACTAGCTTAAGAAATTCTAGTTTTATCCCAAGAAAATAATAAAAGAGGGGAAAGGACCCACATATACAAAAAATGTTTGTAGCAGCTCTTTTTGTGGTAGTAAAGAACTGGAAAATGAGTAGATGCTCATCAATTGGGGAATGGCTGAATAAGTTGTGGTATCTAAATGTAATGAAATATTGTTGTTTTATAAAAATGAGGAACAAGCTGATTTTAGAAAAGTCTGGAAAGATTTACATGAACTGATACTGAGCAAATCAAGTGGAATCAGAAATATATTGTATACAATAACAACAAGAATTTGCAATGATAAATTATGAAAGCTCTAGTTCTTCTCAGTGGTTCAATGATTCAAAGCAATCCCATTAGACTGGACAGAAAATGCCAACTGCATCCAGAAAAAGAACTAAGGAGACTGAATATAAATTAACACATGCTATGTTGACTTGTTTTTTCTGTTTTTTTTTTAATTTCTCCTATTTTTCCCTTTTTTGCTATGATTTTTCTCTCCCAACATGATTCATAAAGCAATGTAGATTAAATATATATATATATATATATGTATATATATATATATATATATATATATATATATAT
>JAJPUD010003200.1:188390-247778 GCA_023553655.1 Myrmecobius fasciatus
TTTTTTTAAAATTAAAGCTTTTTATTTGTATAACATATGTATGGGTAGTTCTTCAACATTGATCTTTACAAATCTTTCCATTACAAATTATCCCCCCAGTCCCCTCCCCTCCCCTAGATGGCAGGAAGTCCACTACATGTTAATTATATTAAAATACTTGACAAGTCGAATATATATATATATACATATACATATTTCTATACTTATCTTGCTGTTCAAGAACAATCGTATCTACATGAACAAAAAAAATCTGAGAAAGGAAACCCAATGCAAGCAAACAATGATAGAGATCATGGAAATGATATGTTGTGGTCCACATCTCATATCCCTCTCTCTGGGTGTATATGGCTTTCTTCACTGAACAATTGGAACTGGTTTGAGACATTTCATTGTTGCAGAGAGCCATGTAGGATCATGTTCTTATCAGTAATCAATGTGCTCTAATAGCACTAAGAAGTTGAGATATACCTTAGCTATGTCCATGAATTGCCTTCAGGGCATCATAAAAGTGTGTTGGATTGTTAACTATTAATATAAAACTGAATTTCTTCTGTTTTCTTACTAACCCAATAATTCTGCATCTCTCTCACTTTTGCTTGTACTTTACTTTTGATGGAATTGTATATTGCCCTCTTAGACATGGATGAACTATCCTGCTGGTATGTTCTGTAGAGTTCTTGTTTTTTATTTAGCAACTTCTGAATTTCCCCATCATTTTTATCAAACCACTCTTGATGTTTGCAAATGCTCTGACTGAAATGAGCAAATGCAATGTTGTACATCAAATCTCTGAAAGCTGCCCACTCCCTTTCTACTCCCCTATTGCCAAGTATGATTTTCCCTTCAAGTTAGTAACAAACTGTCAAAGCTCAGAGAAGCCCTCTAATCTGTTGACATTAAGTCTTCTAGTAATTATTTTGGATTGGAACTGCCTCTTTTGTTGAATGTGAATATTTAGCTTAGAAAGGATAGGTCCATGATCAGTCTAGCACAATGTACCATATATTACCTTTGCCATTTTCACATGCTGTATGTCTCTTTGTAATATGTAATGTATTACATATATAATATGTAACGTGTATATGTAATATGTCTTACAGTGATGTATTCTAATAAATGCCAACATTTGCTCATCAGATGCATCCATAAAGCTTTATTCTAAGTATATGGAAGATACTTTGGTGATGAGGTCATGAGACCCACAAGTCTTCGGTAGTAAATGACCACTACTGCATTCTTCACAAGGCTTCCCTGCCATGTATTGTCTTTTGAAACGTTAATGATGAGGGTCTCCAGGTCTTCATTAAAGTGACAATTGCATTGTCATGAGCCTGCCAGTCACTCCTTTTGGTACTCATACAAGCTTGTTGATTAGATTAGTTTTGCTTGCAAAAGTTTCACCAGCTTCCTGGTACGCCCATTCACGGGGGCCACTTTAGAAAAACCATGTCTGCATCTCCGACTTCGGCAAGCTGGCTTTCATTTGTCAGCCTTGTTTCACTCAGAGCTGCTATCTGGGTGACATACCTGCTGAGTTCTATTGAAGCAAGAACTGTTCATCTTTCAAGCCGAGTGGACTTTTTGTTGTCTGCAAATGTGCACATTTTTCTTATGTCAATGGTGAGTGGGATCATTTTCGCAGGTTTTTGTATTGGTTTTGTGTGTGTGTGTGTGTGTGTGTGTGTGTTTCTACCCCACTTCCTGCCTGCTTGGTAATCAAGTGATGATTCAGTAAGTAGATAATTTTTAGGTCACATTTTATAGCTCCTTCCTCACAAGAGGAAGTGAGGCACTGTGGTCTTTAAAAGGCTACTCAGTGACCCAGGGGACCGCAGCATCCCAGTATTGCTTCCAGTGAGGAGGTGACTCTATTCTGCTCTCCCTGTCTACATGGTTGGGACGACAGTTCCCCATGCATTTATCATGGTGCTCCTTACTGCTCCTTAACTTTCCTGTCACCACAGGTCTTTGAAACAGACAAATGTTAGAATGGTACGGATGATGCCGCTTGATTTGTGCATATATTAAATGTAAGTAAGGCAGGGCTGCACGCAGTGGTCCGTCCCACTCCTCCAGAGCCATCACCGTCCAATGGCAGGGCAGAGTCAAGAAGCCCGCTGAGGGTTGGATCGTGAGGGGATGACTGGCATTTTCAAAGTCCCACAATCTCCAAGTGCTCCACGGCATAACCATCGGGACAAGTTGTTCTCATCTGGCAATCCCAGGAGAGGAAGTCCTCGCCTTTCAGCCAGACACCCCTTGCTTCCTCCTCCCGGTTTAGCCTGTCTATCAAAATGGTTTACGGTCATGTGACTGCATGGTACTTCTTGGAGGCACAGGTGAGCAGTAAAGGTGGAATAGATGTACAGCAAAGATAAAATGGCCCTGAAAGGGGCCAAGAGGTCCTCAACACCAGAGGTAGTACTCTGCCCTGCACACACCCAAACCCCAGCATCTAATGTGCATAAATACATATGAGATATATAAACACACACATGCATCTTATATGTGCATATCACATATATGTACATCAAATATATGACATGTGCACTATATGCATGCATGCTACAAATACTACATGTACATGATATATTGCATGGTATACATATACATATGTACATATATATGTATATGCAGATACATTTACCCTAGTATCTAATATGCATAAATACATTACATATATATGTGTATATATGTATCATACATATGATGCATGCACAATGTACACACATGCTACAAATAATACATATACATGATATATTACATGATAAACATACACATGTATTTATTATAACTTAGTATCGACCATACATAAATACATTATATATGTGTGTGTGATATGTGCATAATATACATACATGCTACAAATACTACATATACAAGCTATGTTACATGATTACACATTACATGATATACATATGCATGTATATGTCTGTGTGTATATACACATATTTTCTACACCCTAGTACCCAACATATATTACATACACATGCACACATGTATCTGTACATGCATATAACACGTGTATATTGAAACACGTGTATATCATATATGACATACACAATATGCATAGTGCTACAAGTACTACATATGCATGATACATTACATGATATGTATGTGTATGCATGTGTATGTACACACATATATTTACTATACTCTAGTATTTAATATACATATATTCATGATAAGCATGTATGCACAATATATGTACTACAACATTACAAATACACATGCATGTTACATTACATTATTACACACATGATATATATACATACATATATTTATTATACTCATATCATATATGTGCATGATGTGAATATATGTATACACATACACTACACATAATACATATGCATATACATGATATATTACATGATTGTATATTACTATACATATATACACAATACACACACATATATATATATATATTTATTTATTTACATATTTACACACCATAATACCTAATATACATATATGCATGGCATAAAATATATGTAAAAGAAAACTAATAAGTTCTACCCACATTGTATACTTAAATATTTTCTAGAATGTACCTTTTTAGGACTATGGAAATGGCAAATAATTAGTTTCTGTTTTGGAGATTTCACCAGAATTATTCAATGGTAGAAACAAATATACAGAGAATACAAGGAAAAATCTAAATTTTCTCTCTTTAAGGTCAGGATCTCACAATGAAACTTGTCTAAACTAATAAAGGGCTAAATCCCCTCTAATGGTATATGTATCACAGATTGCTTTGGCATGTACTTGTGAAGGCTCAGTTGAGATTAGATGATATAAATGTGTAGATGTAGTCAACACTTACATAACATGCAAAAACATTGAAAAATATAAATAGAGGGGATAACATATGGTTGACTTTTTGAAAGGAATGAATGATAAGAAGGAAAGTGGGCAAAATCTGGCCTGTATTTTATGTACTCTTAGCTTGGCATAATTCACTTATCATACACATAGAAACACACACATGCACATGTACATATACATATGTCACCCATACACAACCACATATTTTATGTATACATGAATGTATTCATATGTATGTGTATAACAGCCTAATTGTGAGCCATATCCCGATGCTCCCTATATAAAACCTGGGAGATTTCCATATGAGCCAAAGGGAGTGATTATTAAGAAGGAAGAAGTTTCTAAAATTGAGAACATTCATTATGGGCCTTAAATATTCATCATGTCACAAATTTTTTATTTATCAATGGGAATAAGAAAACATTATTGAAATAATTTATTGAACATATTACCTAAATTATTTTGTATTCATAAATTTATCTTAATTTATGTTCCATATAATTTTGGAATTTATGTGATCATAGACTCCCAAAAATGATATGAGCAAAGAATAAGTCATAGTCCTCTTAGTCTGGGAAACTTCTTGTAAGGAACCAGGGACAGACTTTTCTGCTATTCAGAGGACACAAAAGCAAAATTGTGTCCACAAAATCATCCTTTAAAAGCTTATCTTAGGGAGTGGATAATCTCATTCACATAGTAACTCACAAATATCTACTAATGTTTGGAAGTTTTAGTCTGTGTTGATGGACTGTGCACACTGATGAATTAGCAGATTACTGAACCACCAATAGAATATCACACAAATGTTCGGCAAGGCATTGGTCATGACCTTGTCTTGTTATATACTATCATTACTGACTTAGATGAAAGCATAAGAAGTATGCTTTAAAACTTTTCAGTTGATATAAAATTGGGAAGGATAATTAACACACTGCATTACAGAATATTTCAATGTATTTTGTTATTGACATTCAATATATTCAATACTCCATAAAAGCATAGTGTAATAGCATTAACTGCTGGTGGACTTAAGAGACTAGGGCTTTTCCCTTTTCACTAAGTGGAACACATATGTTTTAGATTCTCACACGTGGTTACCAGGTTCAGTTCAAACTGAAGCTAGAAGAACCTGATTATCTAGAAAAAAAGGTCAGATTCCTTTTTCTCACACTTTCTAGCTTTTACAACTCAAACTTTATGCTCTTGGAAGAAAATATATATATATATGATTTAAAGTCTAATTTTTTCATATCTAGGATGCCTCCAAAATGTGGAAAAAGAAATATACAAAATATATAATATGAATTAGATGTCAGTTATTTATTTCCTACATGAAAAAAAAGCTTAACAAAAAGGACTTTCACAAGTGTACATTGATAAGACTTAACTGTCATCGTTTCCTGAAATTTAAGATTTAAATCTATTAGAATATAAAGGATTTGATGCAACTACTGAATAGGCATAATATTGTCTGACCTATACTGTCTAAGCAATTCCCTCCTGGTCTTTGTCTTTTGTAAATCATGCTGCAACTTGAGCTTATTATCCTTTCAGCACTCATCTTCAGTGGAAAAACTTACTTTACTGCCAATTGATTATGATCAATGACCATATATAACAAAAATAACCAGAAATAATAACCTCTCGATTTCACCAGGTAGACTCTAAGAAGTAAATTCCAGAATAAAATATATATAATTCATTTTACTATTAAAATTTCTTAATACTTTTTCATTTATACTATTATGGATATGCTTGAAGTATGATTATTTTTACATTCCTTTCTCCCATCTGGCTCTGTTGGGTTTATTTCCAAAAGTTTATGCAAATCCATTCTCTTAGACATAGGTTCAAACATTTGTTTCATTTGGAAGCAATATGTTATATAGGGTAAAGGGCAATGGACTTTAGAGACAATAGGTATGAGTCATTGCCTTTTTTAATACTGAAAAGCTGTGTGATGCTGGTAAAATAATTTAAACTGTTTGAATATTAGTTTCTATGTTTGTGAATTGGAAATAATAATACTTGTATTACTTAACTCACATTATTGTAAGTAAAGTATTTTGTAAGTCCTAAATTTCTATAGAAATGTGAGTTATTTTTATTGGCCTTCATTTCCAATTCTGAAACCCGAGGATAGAGTGCCACATACTGAGAGAAAATGCAAGAGAGAAAGTTTCTGTTGGTTTATACTGTAGGAAGGGATGACTTTCTCCAACTTTTTCACACTATGATCTGGTTTTTATGTTTCAAGGTCAATCTTATTGTTTTAAAAATTTATACTAAGAAAATACAAGCACATCCAACACACATTATGTCGCTTTTACTAATTTCACATTATAGTTCAAAAAACAAGGTTAGCATTTCAATAGTTTGAAGATTACAGAAAGTTTGAGAAGTGATGATCAGAATGTCAAAGCCCAAATATATATATTTGAGATGTATAAGTGCTTTCAAGTCTCTTAAGAATAAAACAAAAAGAATCACAGACCTTATTGATTGGTCCTAATAAGTCACTGAAGATGACTAGTACAGTAATTGTCAGTAAGTTTGTCTAATATGTTTGTTCTGAAGTGCCTTCAAACAGCAATTTGGGAGGCTGGATTTAACAGAAAAAATCTCTATAGACACTTTGCTTCTCTTTGTGTTATAAATCAACCCATTTTAGATGCCATTCATCTTATCTGGTATATAAACATTATTAAGACATTTCTTTACTGAGTCCAGGAATACAATGAACTTTTGTACACCCATATCTAAATAGCACTTATGTTTCTTAGTTATGACTTAAAATGAGCTTTAAAATATACATTGCATTTACATATGTGTAATATATACATAAATATTACACACACAAACACATATGGTATAATATATGCACATACATATACTAATTATATATACATATACAAAGACATTTTTTATATATAATTTCCCTAACGTTGCACATGGAAAAATTCAATTTTAAGAAGAATGATTTATCTGCCTAGAGCCACACAAAACATCTTTTCATGTGATACAAACACTCTTAAAATTGCTAATTATTATGACACCTCATTAATGTTAATATCAGTATCATCTGACATGAAACAGATGAGTCACGTAATTAGTATACAGGTATGTTCCCCACACAATCATTTCTAATAATGTCACTTTGCAATAACTATTTTTTAAACAAATGTAACCAGACACAAACCCAGCTCTCAGCTTCACTGTCCAGGCCAGGTGCAACCCTTTAATTCTGCCTCCAGTTACAATTAAAAATTATTGTTTTCTGCTCTTCAAAAAAAAAGCACAACTCCCAAATAATATTACAGAAGGCAAAGGAGCTAGTATTTCAAACAAGAATAATCCAACAAAATTGAGTAAAATCACTTAGTGGCAGGGGGAATTACATCATCATAATATTGAATAATGAAAGAAATAGAGGATTTTCAAGAATTTCTGATGAAAAGATCAGTATTTAATAGAAAATTTGGTATTAAAACACAAGATTCATGAGAAGCATAAAAAGATAAACAGGAAAGAGAAAACACAAGGGATTTAATAACATCAAATTATTTATATCTTACAAGGGAATGCAAAGGAATATATATTTTTCTTTCTCAGTTGTACAAAATTGATCATGTATTATAGCATAAAAACTTTACAATTAAATGGAGAAAAGTGGAAATATTGAATACATCCTTTTTAGATCATAGTTCGATAAAAATTACTTTCAACTTGGAAACATAATAATCTAATTCTAAAGATTGAGTGGGTAAGAGAAGAAATCACAGAAACAATCAGTACCTTTATTAAAGAGAATGACAACGAGATAAGAAACCAAAGTCTGTAGCCAAATCATAGGGGGAAATTTAAAACTCTAAATATTTTCATTAATAAAACGGAGAAAGGGCAAATTAATATATTAGGCATGCTAATAAAAATTAGAAAAAGAACAAATTAAATATCCTTAAACACTAAATTGGAAATCCTTAAAAAATTAAAGGAGAGGTGTACAAAATTGGAGGTTTAAAAATAAATAAAAGTAGAAGCTGGTTCTATTAAAAATAAGCAGTTAATTATTTTGATTTTTAAAAGAAGAAAAAAACACCTAATTATTAGATGAAATTAAAGCAGTTATGAAGTTATTCTGCCCAATTATATTCCAGTAACACTGATGATATTAGTGAAATGAATGAAATGAATTGAACAAATACACTATCCAGATTGACAGAATAGTAAATATATAATTCCATAGTCCAATCTTAGAAAAGGAAATTGAATGTGCCTAAGATGTCCCTAAGAATAATTCCCAGATGGATTCACAAGTGAATTATACCAACATATAAAAAGAATTATTTCTAATACTATCTAAACTTCTTGTAAAAGAAGTAAAGTAGTATGTCCAAATACTTTTTGTGGCACATTTGTTTCTAATATATAAACCAGGAAGAGCTAAAATGAGGAAACAAATGTTTAGGCAAATTTCCTTAATAATGGAATAATCTTTTTTTTTAATGGCATAAAATAGTTTATTTAATTCTAGCTGGTTACATACTACTTTAAGGATATTTGGGCTCAACAGCATGGGTGCTGCTTACAGTGACATAGACTTCAACTCTTCAATGTTCCTTGATATGTTTGGTATAATTAACCATCATTCCTTAGCAGAAAAATCTTCTAGTAATGGACATCTTCAAGTTTAGGCTTGGCAAATATAGATGGAAGCAAGGACAATACATGAATTTTCTTTTTCCAACTTGGTCGGGTTTTCCAGATCTTAAAGTCATTGATACAGCCTTGAGGAACCAAAATCATCTATGCTCCATAGTGAGTATTGAAGGAAGACTTTACTGGAGAGCAAGAATTCCACTGATTCACTAATAAATGCAGAAAAGATTTATTTTATTCTTTCAAGAATGGGTACCTAGTTTAGTAGACACTGAAGGAAAAATCTTAAATAAAATACTAGTAAAAAGATTCCAGCAAAATATCCAAAAAATTACAAAATAACCAGGTAGTATTTATACCAGGCATGCAGAACTGGTTCAATAGTACAAAAATTATCAGCATAATTGACTACGTCAATAACAAAACAAACAAATCAAATGCAGAAAAAATTTTTGATAATATATCATTCTTACTTTAAAAAATTAAAAAAATTCCCGTAGGGATAAAAAGATAAGTGGCATCTATCTAAAACCATTAGCAAGCATTATTTATGATAGAAATAAGCTAGACAGCTTCCCAACAAAATTGGAGTGAAACAAACATGCCCACTATCATCATTATTCAGTAATGTACTGAGGAATTAGAGTAGGTAATGAAGAAACAAAATAATCAATCTTTTCAGAAAATATAATGGCATATTTAGAGAATTCCAGGGAATCAACTAAAAAAAATTGAAATAATTAACAATTTTAGGAAAGTTACAGGACATAAAATAAATGCACACAAATCCTTAGCATTCTTATATATTAACAACAAAACCCAACAAAAAGAGAAAGTAAAATTCTATTGAAAATAATTTTAGATAACATAAAATACTTAAGGGTCTACTTGTCAAGATAAACCCAGAAACTATATGAATACAATTACAAAACACTTTTTACATAAATAAAGTCAGATTTGAACAACAGGAAAAAATGCTCATTGGCAAACCTTGTCAATATAATAAAAATGAGAATTATACCTAAGTTAATTTGTTTATTGAATACTATACCAATCAAATTACCAAATAGTATTTTATAGAATAAGAAAAAAAATAATAAAATTCATCGGGAGAAAAATGAAAGTTAAAATTATCAATGGAATTAATGAAAAAAATTGAGAGAAGGTGTGCTAGCTGTATCAGACTTCAAATTATATTATTAAGAAGTAATAATCAAAAGAATTTGGTGCTTACTAAGAAGTGGTAGAGCTATAGAACATATTAAGTGCAAAATACACAGTAGTAAATTACAAATACTTGATAAATCCAAAGACCGCAGCTTTTAAGAAGAGCACTGCTAAGAAAACTGGAAAACCGTACAGCAGTAACTAGTTATACATCTCATACTGCATATGAAAACAAGCTCAAAATGAATACATGATTAAGACATAAAGGCAAATTCCATAAACAAATCAGGAGAGCATATAATAGTTTACCTGTGTGATCTCTGGAGAATGGAAGAATTTATGACTAAAAAAGGGATAGGAATCATTGTGAGATTATAAAATAGATGATTATAATTATATACAACTAAAAAGTTTTTTTTTTTTGCAGCCAAAATTAGAAAGATATCAGAAAACTGGGGAAATATTTTATATTAAAATTTTTCTCATGAAATATCTCAAGTATATAAAAACTAAATCAAATTTATAAGAATATGAGTTATTTTATAATTCATAAATGATCAAATATTAACAAGGGGTTTTCAGATGAAAAAAATTAAAGCTATCTATAGTCACAGGAAAAATGACCTAAATCTTTATTTATAAGAAAAATATGTAAACAAAATAACCCTCCGGTACCATCTCACACTCATCAAATTGACTAAAAATGACAGAATGAACTCGGGACCTTTACCTGCTGAAGACATTCAGAAGGGAACACCCCACACAGCTATGACAGAATGAGAAAATGATAAATGTTGGAGGGGAATATAAGAAAAGTGAGATGCTATTGTATTGTTGGTGGAATTGTGACATGAACTAATAATTCTGTAGAACAATTTGGAATTATACCAAAATTGCTTTAAATCTGTGCATTCCTTTTGATTCAGCAATGCCACTTATATGTCTTTAACCAGAAGAGTTTTAAGAAGGGGGGAAGGACCTATTTGTATAAAAAATATTTATCTCAGCTATTTTTGTGATGGCAATTGGAAATTAAGGGAAGGCCCATTAATCAGGGAGTGGGTGAACACGTTTTGATATATGATTATTATATAATAAGTATTGTACTTTAAGAAATGACAGGCAGGATACTTTCAAAAAACAATAAGCTTGAAATACTTACCTGAACTGGTGCATAGGGGAGTGAGAAAAACCAAGAGAGCACTGTGCACAGAAACAAAAATACTGTGTGATGAACAGGTGTGAATGATAATTAATTCTGATAAATGCAGTGATCCAAAATGATTGCAAAGAATTCAAGATGAAAAATACTATTCACCTCTAGAGAAAAGCTGATGGTATCTCAATGGTGAATGAAGCATACTATTTTTCACTTTATTTTTGTTGTTTTTGTTGCTTTTTTCCCATTTTTTGATCTGTTTTCCTTCACAGCACAACTATATGAAAATTTATTTTGCATGATAATTCAGGGATACCAATTCACATTTATCAAAGAGGCTAAAATGAGGAGGTAACCAATTAGAAAAGGAGGTACAGAGTCTCAAAGATGAAAATAACACTTTGAAAATCAGAATTGGTCAAGAGGAAGCCAGTGAAGCTATGAGAGACCAAGAAATAACAAAACAGATTATAAAGAATGAGAAAATAAAACAATGTGAAACATGTCATGAGAAAAGCAATATATCTGGAGAGCAGATCAAGAAGAGAAAATATAAGAATAATTGCACTGCCAGAAAATTGTGACCAAAAAGAGAACCTTGACATAATAATGCAGGAAATAATCCTAGAAAAGTGTCTTGGAGTGATAGAACATGAAGGGAAAATAGAAATAGAAAAAAAAATCACATCACCACTTCAAAGAGTTCCTTTGTTGAAAACACATAGAAATATTATTGTCAAATTTTGAAACCCTCAGATCAAAGAGAAAATTGTGCAACAAACAAGAAAAAAATCAATTCAAATATGTAAGAGCTACAACTGGAATTGTACAGACTTATCAGTAGCTACAATAAAAGACCACAGAGCTTGGAATCATATCTACAGACAAGTGAAAGAATTAGGCCTGTGGCCAAAAATATCATATCCAGCAAAATTATCCATAATTTTGAATGAGGAAAAATAGATATTCAATGAACTTACAGATTTTCAGGACTTTGTCAACCAAACCTGAATTTAGCAGAAAATTTAACATATAAAAGCCAATATCAAAGAATAATTTTAAGGAACTCAACATGGACAAATTATTTATGTTTATTTTTTTACATGGAAAATGCATACCTTATGTGTAAGATTTGCATCAACAATAGAGTGAGTTCAAAAGAAAAATTGGAAGAGTTAAGGTAAAAATAATAATCAGTTCATACAAATGAGGTGCAGAGGAAGAATATTCAAAGGCATTAGAGAGGGTAGGAGGGTTGTAGTTCTGAAAATTTACTCACATTAGGAATAGGTCCAATAGGCAACTATAGATACATACATACACACACACACACACACATATATACACCATGAAGGGTATAGCATTTTAAATCTGTGCATTCCTTTTGATTCAGCAATCTATAAAAAATCTATTTAAAAATCTATAAAAAAGTAAGAGCGAAGGGTTAAGTGTATGGGGAAGCAAAGAGTGAGGGAAGAAGACAAGGGAGGGATCTCTGGGTGGGGGGAGGTTAAGTAATAGTAAGCCAAGTTATGGAGAGAATTTAATGAAAGAGTCAGCAGAAAGAGGAAAGACGTGTAACTGGGACACACGTGTGAGAGTATGTGAATGCATGTATATCTACATATGTATACACACACATATATATGTTTTATAACTGTAGATTGTTTGGGGGAGGGAATAAGTAAATAAGTGAATAAAGATGAAGTAAATAAGGTATACAGCAGAGAGCAAAAAAATAATTCACAAGGAAGTAAAGATGGAGATTCAGGAATATAATTTCTTCTATTAATATACTTTCTTAAATTGGTATTTGTTGTTTATATATTTTGAATCCTCTCTGATATTCTGCTGGGCACATGATAATGTTCTCTTTTGTCTTTTTTGTATTCCTTTTATGTTTTTCTTTTTGCTTATTCTGTTTCTTCAAATAAAATAAATTTGGGGAAAAATAAAAATAAAATGAGGAAGTAATATATAAACTATATCAAATTGCTTACCTTTTCAGGTAGGGGTGAGAGGAAGGAGAGGAGAAAATTTGAAATAAAATTTCATTTTAAAAATTATGTTAAAATTGTTTTTACATGTAATTTAGGAAAATACCAATAAAAGATTACAAAAGGTATAACTTACTCCTACTCTCTCCACCCCCCTCAATAAAACAATAACAACAAAAAAATAACAAAGATACAGAAATAAAGACCAAAGCAAACCTCTCACTAGAAAACTAGACATTACTATCTACAGAAATTCATATAGATCTATTTTTTAAAAAATCAGAGATGTTGAAAGTTGAGTTCTTTACCAGAAGCAGAAAATTATGAATAATGTCAGAAGAGTTAACAGGATTTAGAGCAGTGAGATGTTTTATAGATCAATATCTAGCAAGCTACCTTCCATTCAATCAGAGGTTATTTTGAAAATTAAATAAGTTCCTTTGCAAGGAAATCAGTTACCAGAAATGATGTATTAAGAAGGTCAGAGGTAAACTTATATCTAGCTCATCATCTTAGCTTAAAAGGTGGCCAAAAAAGAGGTTGATAGTGGCAAAAAGACAGAAGCTCATTCATAGGACAAAGATAATCAAATTTAGGTGATCATATATAACTGTTGATTTGAAAGTTGTTGAGGGAGTAAACAGCCCTAATCCACTTTACATTTCACTGGCTGCTAAAGCCAGCAAATTTAACCATTTATTTTTAAAAAATAGTATACCAAAAAGGGTAGTCTTTGATCATTCCTACCCTGAGGACATTTCTTCTAAAAGTGTCCCCTTCTCTTCACTCTCAGAATCCCTTCCTCATTCACATCCTCTTTACCTCTGACAAGGACTACTGCACTAATCTTATAATTTGTCTTTGCCCATTCCAATCTAGTCTCCACTCAGTTACAAGGACATTTTCCTAAAGCATAAGTTTGTCATGTCACCCCTTCTCAAATCAGTGAAAGTGGCTCCATGCTGGGCTCATGTGCACATTCCTCTCTTTGGCTTTAATGATTATCACAAATTCTATCCTACCTGTTTCTGACACGTTTTTGCCTTCATGAACTCTCTAATCCATTACACTGACCTTCTTGTTGACACAACGCTTTGCCTTCAATTGGTGGTTTTTGCACTGGCCAAACCCATTCCTTCCTCAGCTTATTTCAAGAATTCAAATCCAAACTTTTGCAGAACACTGCTTGTACCTTTACCCTCAGATTCCCTGCTTTTGAATTTTATACAAACATACATATATACAAAGGCACACATATATGTATATAGGTGTATAAATACACATACATACCTATATAGATAAATAGGTGTATCTAAATAGATAAATATATATGTGTAATATATAAATATATATAACATATAAATATATTAATGTAATATAATAATATAGTATATTTCACTGTCATTATTATAATTGTATTATGCGTATTATAATTATATTATTATAATTGCATTGTTTTTATATATATAAACATAAGATAAATATATTTTTCTATATATGTATATATATTTATATATACATATACATATATGTATATTTTGGAAATAAACAGAATAACTTCAACATGAATGGGTTCAATCACTAGCAAGTTATATTATTCCATAGATTCTAGTATAAAATATATAGGAAATTGTACATTAAGGTTTGTGCCCATGAGAGTGGTACATCATAATAATTAGTATAAATCAGCCTAATAGTAAATAAATAGCAAAGACCATAAAACGCAGATTAATATGCACATGCATAATATATACACATGCATATATTAGCATGTCTCTATAAAATTCTCTTAAATTTTAAGTTTTATTTTGTTTTTATATCTCTTACATTTCTCAATATTCCTTTTTCCCTTCTTCCTTCTGGTAAGTCATCTCTTATAACAAATACAAAAGAAAAAAAGTTTTACCAACAATGTATTAGTTATATTCCAATTTTCTTGGTGTGAGATTTTAAAGTATGGTTTTTATTTGCTTTACTTTTCTTGCCTTCTTGCACCTATTTATTCAGACAAACCCTACTAATTCTTAGACACACTGTATCTCTATAATACATATTAATGTTTGTGTATTTTAATTATTTCCATACATGCCTTATTTTCATTTTTGAATTACAGGTTCTTCAAGGGCAGGAACTGTTTTCTCCAACTTTGTGGGACCCATGGGGTAAACTGTCATGAGGACATTAATAATAGTCACACAAGATGGACAGACATATATGATTTAATGTATATATCATTGGTTGTGATTCCTATATGAATGAAATCCCCAATTCATGTAAGAATGTAAAAATTCCCATTCTCTTTGTAGTGTCTTGTGGAAATAGACTAAATGTTTGTGGAATTTAAATTCAAATGATTTTGTATCTTCTAATTATCATACTTGTGCTCTTTTAAATGCTTTAGATGACTCCATTCTCCAAAGATGCTAGCATTACTCCCAATTCATATGTCTTCTGTTAAGGTTCATGAAGCACTTTACTCACAATGACACTTTGATTTATGAATGAGATCCCCAGATAAAAATTGATTTGTGGAATTTCATTAAATAAATTAAATATCATTAGATTTGAATTCAGTTTTCTCAATTTCTTTTAGACCTACACAAATCAGCCAGGCTTTCTCAATTTCTGCTTTTGATCAGTTTTTCTACTTTGCTTAAGTGGGGCTATTTTACAGGGAATACTCAGTATTTCATGATATTTCATCATTTTCTCTTCTTCATTTTCACCATATCGCTACTGGAATGTGCTACTTTACTTGGTAGGTTGATAGCAATTATTCACAACTTATTGCAAAACTATGAGCTTCAGGAAACCTTTGGATGGCATCCCTATTTTTTCTTATGCATTTCCAACTCCTGTCTGAAATTGACTGAGTATTCTGTATACAATGTGAGCAAAAAAGAGTAAATATTAATTGGAATTAAATTAAGCTAAATTTTCTTTGTAATGACTAGAATTTAATGATAGGGGTGGATAGATGGTGCAATGGATAGAGTCCTGACCCTAAAGTCAGGAGGAGCTGAATTCAAATCTGGCCTTAATATCATTTAATCCCAATTGAAATAAAAAAGAAGATACAATCATTTCTTTGTTCTGTTATCTGGTGGTTGTATTCAAATCTGCATCTCTCCTGACTCTCTTGTCCAATGTACTCTTTTACCTCTGTGTTTCATCTTTCTTTGTCTATTTCTCTGTCTCCCTGTCTCTTGATTTTGAATGATAAATTGCAAATTACAGTTTGGACAGAGGGGAGATAATGTGAGAAAGTCTGAATTGTCTTTTTGGTTGTGAGGCGGTCAATGTCTGCTCAGGGCCTGGACCCAGATAATTCAAAATCCTCTGCTTAGTTGGTAGTAACTTTGGTGGATAAGATTGTAAAATGGCTGCTGTACTGATATGGCTGCCACTGATGTTCCTAGGCTTCTTGCTGATGGTCTAACTGATTAGGTTTTTGACAGTTTCTGTAGCTGTCAGAGTTGTTTCCTTAATTGGCGATCATTCTCTGTTGCTTTTCCAATTTAGCAAACATCTGGGTGCCTTGCAACTTGGTTAAGATGTATTCAATATATCTAATGGTCTTTACCATATTACAATTGATTCAAGTGAGAGCTCTTCCAAGTAGCCTGGATGATTCCCAGAACTCCCACGAGATCTCACTGCTTATTTACTTTTGTTTTATTTTTCTGTTAAGAATAAAAATGGTCTGGTTTTATTAAATTCTAATTAGGGTCACAAGTTGTGAGATTAGTTTCCTTGGTAGAATAGAACTCTGTCCAAAAATACCTTTATATTCGTTTTTGAGTGAAGTTACCAGGATAATATTTGCTGGTAAGATATGCCAGTTTAGTATAGCCATTCTCAAAGTCACAGTACTACTATTAGAAAGAAGAAAGCACTTGGGACTAGGACCTGGAAAACAGTTTTTCTGCACTAGGAAATCACTTATTGGTAGAGTAGAAAAAATAAAGGTCAGGAGATGATATTTGGGGAAAGCATTTTTGATAAGGAAGAACTAGCCAATTTCTATCATTATTCAAAGTCATGGCTACATCAGCGTAACAATATGGGATTATCCAAACACACCATCTCCAATGCTTTTATTTCTATTACAGCATACCACATTGCCTCTGCTCATAGATATCATTAAGCCTTTCTTTCAGAAATATAATTGTGTACTATATATTTAGTATCACAGCTTTATCCATTATGAACTCTAGGCAACCAGAGGAATAGGGTCAGAACCAGAGTAGAAACTCATTTAAATAAGGGAATCCACAATGGGAACATCACATATGTCCCATGATTAGAGTTAAAATTGCACCTTGTTCTGGCCTCTCTAACCTTGTTAAACACACACACACACACACTTTTCTAGTCAATATGGTAAGTTGTATCAAAAAATAAGATTACAAAACTAAACCTGAAAGTCACATACAAACTGTCCCAAATATCAAAGGAGCATGTAGTACAAATTATATCATATATCATATCCTATATATTATTTGTAATCACATATAATTTATAATCATATGATATTACATCAAATATGGCACAATATTATATTTACATAATATATCATATATTAACTAAAATTAATAATCTGAGTAAATGTGACGAATCAGAAAACCATTTAAGCATTACATTTCAAGGCTTCTGGTCCTATGATATGTAACTTCCAGACAAAATCCAGACCTCCACAGATCCAGACCAGCAGAACATCAAAGATGCTGATAACTTTAGGATGATAACTTTGAAGTTTTTTTACTGATAAGGTTGAGATGATTAAGATATGTTAATGGATTAACGCCACATTGTCATAGATGTGTGTTTTCCCCCAAATCCTATAAAATGTGACCTCAAACTCCAGATTGCTGAACACACTTCCATCTCCATTGGGTCAATGCTGCCTAGAGCCCACAATATCAGTCCATGGTTATATGGTGATCTTCACTCTACCTCTCCCAGTCGTTTTCCCCAAGCTGCCTTTCTACCTTCACCCTCCCCATTAACTATCTTCATCCTACCATCTCTCTCTGGATCACTTTTGCTGAATGTCTCTGTACCTTATTAAACTGTAGCTATCTCCCTGTTTCCTGCTGCCAGTTTTGATCTTTCCTGCAAGGACCTAAATAACAAAATATGACTGCCCTTAGTCTATAATTTCATAATTTAATTATTAATTCAGTGGCCAGTAGCTTGAGGAAGTGACTATACTACAAAGCAGATCTAGCTATACCAAGCTGCCTAAGGGAATTTCTCTTGGGCAAACAAACCAGAAATATAAAGTATCAAGGGATACTTTGAGAGAAACAGACATAGAGAGACAGAGAAAGACAGAGAGAGACAGAGACCGAGAGACAGAGAAATGGAGAGGCAGTGACAGAGACAGAAAAAGACAGAGACAGATAGACAGAGACACAGAGAGAGAGAGACAGATTGAGAGAGAGAGACAGATTTAGAGAAAGAGAGAGACAGAGAGAGATAGAGACAGAGACACAGAAAGACAGAGACAGAGAGATAGAGAAACAGAGATGGAGAGGCAGTGACAGAGAGACAGAAAAAGACAGAGACAGAGAGACAGAGACAGATAGAGACAGAGAGGCATGCAGACATATAGAGACAGAGAGAGAGGCAGAGACAATAACAAAGATAGGCAGTCACATTTAGAAAGAGTTGGAGGAGAAATATAGAAACAAATAGACACAGATAGACATAGAGACAGACAAACAGACAGAGAGAATTTATCATTTGCTGGGTAGTCCGGAGAAGGAAAGGTTTTAGTTTAATTTTATTTTTCCTTGTCTGTGAATTCAGGAGGCAAAAAATCATTTTAGCAAGGGTTTTTGGTTTATATGTCTGGGGTGAAATATTTCCTGCCAACTGGATATAGTTCAAAAGGTGTATATGTGGGTGTAGTAATGAAAAGACCTCCTGAAAACTCTGGGCTTCTACATCTAGAGTGGAAGGATTAGGAAAATAAAATCTGAAAGTCTAAGATATTAAAAAGACTGAAAGAAACAAAAAAGAAAGAACAGAGGGAGAGAGGAAGGAAGGAAGGAAGGAAGGAAGGAAGGAAGGAAGGAAGGAAGGAAGAAGAAGGAAGAAAAAAGGAAGGAAATAAAGAAGAAAGGAAGGAAGGAAAAGAAAAAGAAAGAGGATGGAGGAATTGAGGAAGGAAAAAAAGAAAAAGAAAGGAAGGAAGAAAGAAAGGGAGTGAGGATAAAAGTAAAGAAGAAAGGAAGAGATAGAAGGAGGGAGAGAGAGAGGGAGGAAGAAAGGAGAGAATAAAGGAAAAGATGAAAGAGAGAGATGAAGACAAAATGATTGCCAATCAAATTAATCAGAGAGCAAAAACTAAGATCATGTAGTCTTACTAAAAGCCTTACTCCTTTTCATCAACTGCTTCCATGTGCATATTCCATAAATAGTCTGCTGGTTCCTAATTCTGAATTATGCCTTTAACTTGGCATTGTTTTTCTATTAAGAGCAGTCCTAGTTATCAGCCATCCAGACTACAGAAATACTTTTGTTATTGGGGGCTTCCATTATAACATGTTACAGTGGAACAAACCTTGGTTCTGGAATCAGAGAAACTCGGTTCAAATCTGAGTGATTTACTTACTACTGCCTTGTGTAACCATACATAAGTTATTTGTTTTCTTTACACCTCAGTTTCCTCATCTGTGAAATGATGGATCTGAATTGTGACCTCAGAAGTCTGTTCAACTTCCCTATGTAATGGTGTCTGTCATATCATTCTAATTCCTTTTGTCAGAATAGTCTTTCTTAATGTATAATCTAATCAGGTTAGTTATTTACTCAAAATTGGTCAGTGTTGAATGAATAACACCCTTAAACTCTGATACTAGCTACCTGACTACCTTTCCAAACTTAAGAAACCCTATTCCTCTCTAAATTATGCTACCCTCCAGCCATGTTATTTAGTATTTCTGGTACAGAATTACAGGCTGGAAAAAGCAGTGATACAGAATTCCTAACTGTTTCATGAACAAGGCATCCCATCTCTCAGCTCTGGGAATTCTGTCCAGGTGTCCCATATGACTAGAAAGCTCCCCTTCTTTTGCTCCAACAATTGATCTTTCCATCTTCCTTTAAATCCACCTGAAATCTCCCCTTTTACAGGAATCCTTCTCCAACCCCTCTAAATTCCAGTGCCTTCCCTCTGTTCTGTGTTATAGTTTGCAGTGTGTATATGTGTATGTGTATTGCACATGTTGTCTTCCTTAGTAAATTATCAGTTCCATGAAGATGGGAGCTATCTTTTGCCTTTTTTAATATCTGCAATGTGCCTAGTCACATAGTAGGCATTAATAAATGCTTATTGATTGATAAATTCATTGACTTGAATTTAGCATATGAATCCTGATTCTGCCATTGACTAGCGTGCTTTTGACAAATCATTTATCCTTTCTGAGATTGTTTCTTGATCTAAAAATAAAGAATTCAAATAAATGACCTCTAACGTCGAAATATATGACAACCATATGCAAAGCTTTTTGCCTACAAAGTGCCTTTGCTTATAATATCATTCTCTTTGCCTAAAATCCCATTTTCCCCTTCCCATATGCCTTCTGAAATCCCAGCAATCCTTCAAAATCTCTCTCACTTGACAAATCCCCATGAATCCTTTCAAATGAGAAATAATCGTTTTTTCTTTAACCTTGTGTAAAATATTTTGCATTTCTCTTCTTCTTCTAGTCTATCCTCCCCTATAATCCTTATGATATTATCAAATAGATTTGCATATTTTTGGTATTCTTTAATCCCTTGTCCTTTATTTTAACTTTCAAGAAGGCAGACGTCTTATCTCCCCTAGCACTTTCCTCATAGTTGGTCAGCAGCTATGGACATCAACAAATGGTTGTTGGATGAGTAAAGAAATAAATGACTGTAACTTCTAAATATCTAAATGGACTATCAAAACCAGGCAGAAAAGGAGTCAGTGAGGAGGGAAGAAGGAGCTAAGAGACAATAAAGCCTGGTTTCTAGGCATTTACATAAAGGAACAAGATTAAGCCATAAGGATTTTGTAACTCTTAAACTTACCCCTTTACATCTGTCATTTATTTCCTCATAATAGTTAGGAAACAACTCTTAAACAAGAAAACACATAAAAAGCATATAGAAGGACTATTTTAGGAAAGCAGAGCAAGGGAACAATGTCAAAAATGGATGTTTTCCCTCCCACAGTTTAAGCTGAGTGTTAGGAAACCCAATTTAGCAAGATGCTTTGTCAAGGAAAAAACAGTATGAGGAGCTGGCAGTCCCAGACCTCAAGCTTAATGGTGACAGGGAGAAAAAAAAGAGGAATACAACAAAGACATATTCCAGTGTTGTTTTATGCTGAATTGTTGGCACATTTGAGTTTGAGAGTATTTTGTGGTTTTTTTTTCCCTTAATCCTATTTATAATATGTATCAAGAACAAAATATGTATTTCAAAATTCACTGCCACTTATCTGCAAGAAAAAACATAAACAAATAAAGAGTATCTGATTGAAAAGAATATCCATATCCTTTGTTTTAAAATGAAAATTTCCTAAAAATAGTTAAAAATAAGAATACAACATATTATCATCATTGATAATGACTATAATTATTATTTTTTCATTTATGAGATTCAATATACTTCACATACTCTAATAATCACAAAACAAAGCCATCTTATTTAACAAGTCAGGGCATAAAATACCAGAGTTTCTCAATAGAACATGTTTGTTTTTCTTAGTTGTTTTTCTTTTCTATGTATAGAAGAGGTGTCTGTTTATCTTGATTTTAGTTGGGAAGATGCATCACTCACTGTTCCATTTGTCACATCTTAAACTTGGGACTAATTTAGGTGGATCAGATTTGGGATGTCAAAAGAAATTGATTTAGTGCAAATTTAAAATGATCAGGCATTTGGGAAGTGGAAGGCTTTTCAGTCATATGAGGCAATGTGGGAGAGATCACAGGAAGATCTTGAATAAAGGGACATGAAATGAAGTTTGCTTTAATATAATGGACAGATAAGAAGATACATGATATAAAAAAAGTGATTGATTATTTATTATAAGGTATGACTTCTTTTGAGTAGGGAGTTGTTCTCTTCTGGTCATACTGTGGGGATAAAAACAAAAGATAAGATAGAATAGACCATGAATAGAATACTGTACAAAGTGTTTTAGGAAGATACAGTCCTGTTATCTTTTTGTAATTTGCACTTATAAATCACAAATAACTTTCCAAATGATGGCTATGATAATTATGTATCCTCTGAGAATATTTTTCGGAGTTGAAAGGGGGCACAGCAATTTTCTTTACTAATCTGGAAGGTTGTTATAATCTTCCTGAATTTTCTGGCAGATAGGTGGCAATTCTAGGAATCAGTTATTTGAATTTGATACAAAAAGAAATAAAGAATTACTAATGACTTTAGATTAAAATAGATATTATGCCATCAGTGTGACAAAAGAACCTGGTTCAAAATATTATTGGAATTATTTGGAGAATTCTAATTGGAGCTTAGTGATGATAATAATCAGAATTACTGACCAATATGACAAGGGAAATCAGCTTGTCTAAATAATTTCATATTAGTGCCAATAAGCACAAAAGCTATGTTTTTCCTTTGCAAGAACTTAAAAATGGAGACAAATAATTTCAAAAACACACATACACATACACACATAGAAATTTGAATCATGTGAGAAAGCACTGCTGTCAGGTAGACAAGAGTCAGGTAGCCAATCATATATAGTATTCAAAATAATAGAAGCAAATGAAAATTTGGAGAAATGTTAATAAGAGAATGGGATGATCTAATAATTTATATGTGTCATTTTGTTAATTGCCTGCTGGTTGGCTCACCTAACTATTGGTCTTAATATAGTCAAAGCCACAAGTTTAATGTCTACAAAATGTTTTACTTTGTGCCAGAGTAACATATGGTAATCAACTCTGTTCAATAGCTCTCTACTTGATTCTACTATGACTAGCTGAGAAAATATAACAACAAATCAGTACAATTCCATTTCCAAAACCAGCATCAAAATCTGTACTCTATAGTCTACTGACTGTAGATCAGTGATACTATGCTTTTATAAAACATTAGAGATAGTGATGAGGGAAGATGTGTCGTAATGCTCCAGATCTAAGATTTGTCAATGTACTTAGGGATCTCCCAATATAGGAGCGCACTAACCACTTTCCTCCTGCAAAATTCTTCATCTTCCAGCCTGGAGTCCCCCATTCCTGATAGGTAAGAGTTTTTTATAGCTCATCACTCTTCTGGTCTGTAGACATGTTCGTTGGATTTGCTACTGACAATCTACTCTTTATTCCTTTCCTCTGTATATAGAAACAGTAATGAAATTGACTCAAATGTCTCTGGGGTGGACATTAGAATTAATTGTCTTGTGGCTTCACTCACTGCCCCTTGGACTTCTCAGTCTATTTCTGACTATGAATCCCTTATATTCATTGACTTCTTTCATGCAATGTCATTTCCTTGAAGAAAGAAATTGTGTTTCATTTTGAATTTGAACCCTTGGTACTTAGTACCTGCCCAGCTCCCAATAAGCCATTAGTAATTGCTTCATTAACAAGAAATTTGTTTATATATTTATTCATGTTGGCAGCTTGTCTGTTGTTTAAAAGGGCTGATTAAATGCCTGAAGCACTGAGGGACACATGATTACATAGCAGTATGAGAAAAGGGCAGGAGTGAAATCCAATTTTTCCTGCCCTAAAACTAATCTTCCTATCTCTCATATGGATTATGAACAGTATTGCTAAATTTGTCTATTCTCATTAGACAGTCAAGTGGCCAGGTGGGTAAAATGGTGATTATCATAAGGAGAATGTGAATTCAAATCCTTCCTTAGACACTTATTAGCTATATAATTCTGAGTCAGTCACAACTCTTTCCATTCCATTTTCTTCATCGATAAAATGAGAAATCTGACAGGATTGTCTGAAAATCAAATGAGCTAATACCTGTAAAGTGCTTTATAAAACCGTAAATTAATATATAAATCTTACCTTTTTGTCTGCTTGTAATATGTTGCCAATTACACAAATAAGACTACAACAAAGAGATCATCCTGTCAATCAACATGTTAGTAAACGGGGGAAAAAAGGATGATCTTTTCTAGCTTTTTCTAGACTTCTTTGGATCATCCTCATTTTTTTAACATTACTAAAAACAGTTTCGGATAACAGTTCCAAGAAAATAATAGTGCTAAACATTTCTTTGGGCCACTGATGAAAATTATGCCCTTAGCAAAAGAACATTAACTCTGAGTTGATGGAGAATAAAACAGATGCCAACAGCAGTTGTGCAGATGGTCTGTACCACTGAAAGTTCATCACCTAAAAACACTGAATACTGCTTTTTAAGCATTAAAACTCTGTGACTCTAGAACATTAATTTTAAGATAATCATTTACTGTGGTTACATTTATTTCTCTTACTAATTCTAATTTCATGGGATTATAGAAAATCTCTTTTGTACTTTTTTTTCTTTTTTTGTTAAGATTACTTGAGTATTGTTCATGATATAATTGAATTAATATCAAGGCTGTACTGTGGAAATGCAAGGCATTTCAGAATTTTTTCCCTTAAATATTTCCTCCACTTTAAACATACTGAAATGCTACTGTGGACACTTTCTGAATTCTTTTCATTGAAAACTTTGTGGTAACAATTTAAGCCTCTCCAAGAAAGATTAACTGCTAAAGTGTATCTTTGTTTTTGTATTCCATAAATCCAATCAAACTTTTAAAACCAGTTTACTCATTATCCCACAAAACCAAAATGATATACTGCATTTGTAGGGATTTGAAGTTTTAAACTGTTTCCAATGAATTATTATTTATTATTATTCCCATTTCACAGATGGGGAAACTAAATTTTTAAAAGATTAGAGAAAAATTTTAATCCAAATCCAGATTTTGTGAACACAGGAGTCTTCTGTTCATTAGACATTACATTTCTCCTTTCCTCCCTTCCTTCCCCCCTTCCCAAGAGAACAAGCAATATAATACAGATTATGTATATTTTCTACTTCTATAAAGTAGCAGGGTTGTGGAGAAGGGAGAAAAGCTGTCTGCTCTTTTTGGGGGAGATAAAAATATTCTTTGTAATTTTGCAATAATCATTTTCAATTTTTTCCCATTTATATGGCTGTAGTGATTCTGTAAATTGGTTTCCTGGTTCTGCTTGCTTCACTTTGCATCAGTTCATGTAACTACTAACATTGTTAGTTTTTTTTTTTTTTATAACACAATATTCAATTATATTCATTAACTGGAATTTGCTTTTTCATACATCAAAGTATGGATATGTTTTCTGTTCTTTGCTATCACAATTAATTTTGCTATAAGTATGTGGGTGTATATGGAGGTTTTTATATTTTTAAATCACAGACCTCCTTTAGATATATGCCTAACAAGGGAATGGCTGAGTTACAGCTTATCTTAGCCACTTTATTTGTGTATTTTTAAATTTTATTCAGATTGGTTATAATTCGTAGCTCTACCAGAAAATTGTGTACTTGTCATTCTACTACCCCTTCAACATTGGTCATTCTCAATTTTTATCCTCATTGAGAACTCCCTAAAATGAGATATAACCTGAGGGTTATTTTGATTTGCATTATTCTTTGTAAGATATTTGGAAAATATTTTCATATAATTGTCAATACTTTACAATTCTTCTTTTGAGAAATGTTTGTTCATTTCTTTAATTAATTATTGATAACAATAATTTTGATCTTATACATTCCTATTAGTTTTATAAATATTTTAAATAATAAGCCATTATGAAAGAAATATGATTCTGACATTTTTTCCCTTGTTAATTTTATCTCTTCTTAGGCAAAATGTATAATTTCGTTGTTATGTGTATATAAAATCTTTTCAATTTTATATTATCAAAATAATCATTTTCTCTTTTGTAATATTCGCTACTCTCCCTTTTTTGTTAAAATTTTGATTCCTACTCTATCTGTGATCTGTTTCTTTTCTATATTTTTATAATATGAATCTTAATATTCAAATCACATTCATTTTGAATTTATTGAGGAATTACGATATTGGATGTTGGTCTAAGACTAATTCCTGTCAGACTGCTTTTTAGTTTTCCCAGTAGTTCTTATCAAATATGAAGTTCTTTTCAAGGTAATTTATATTTTCTGGCTTTTGAACACTGGGTTATTGAGTTCCATTACTTCTGATTCTCCCTTGTTGAATCTATTCCATTGATCTACTTCTCTGCATTTTAGAGAGTTCCAAATGGATTTCATGATTGCTACTTTATTATTATTATTTATTATTTTAGTTTGACCCTAAGCAAATTTCCAAAAAAAATAAGCTATGCATGAGTTACCAATTTGCATTCATGGAGGGAGGGAGTTTCTAACCTAGGAATTTGTATATGGGGTTAAAATCACATGTATAGAGATGACTCCTTGTTCCCCTTTCCCCAAGAAAAATAAGAATAGTTTATCTTTTCTAACGTAATACAGCTTCTTCCTATCTTTTAAAAAAATTACTTAATGGACTACATACTTGTGAATTATGTGTTTCTGATTTTTAATATTATATCCACTCTGTAATTTAATTCAATCTATTAATTGACTACTATAGGCAATTGTTAAAATCAATATGATACAAAGGATAAAGGGCTGAACTCAGAGTCAAGTAAACCTACATTCAAGTCTTGGCTCTGAGACATTGGACAATCTCTCAGTAACTTTGGCAACTCTTTAAAGCTATAGTTATAGAGTATTTCCTGATAGGACTTGGTGGAAGGAATTTCCTCAGTAGGAACTCCCTCCATAAATGAAATCATGAGTCTGGAACAAAATAAAATATGAAGAACATAATGTTATGCACTATGGGTACAAAAATAGAACTTCTGTAGATCAGTATATACATTTTATAGTAGGTATGTCTAGTACCTATCATATTGCATGCAAGATATATATGTGTAAATATATATGTGTATGTATATAAAATATACATATATATAATTAAAAAGCAGGGTATAAGCAAAAATAATAATACTCCTCTAGCCCATTATTGATAACACATGGTTTAGTCATGGTGGATACATTTTTACAAATGTCTTTAGACATATTTTTTAATATAAGCAGTATATATCTATGTCTCTTGGGGATGTGATTACCTTAGACACTATAGATAGTGACATCTCCTGTCATTATTTCCTTAATGGATGACTTCCAAGGAAAATATGAGACTGTGAATGGTAGTGTTGATTGCTTTCTGGAAACACTCTGGCTTTGGAATCTGAGTTGAGCAAACATGCCTGTTGCATGTGTCAATCTTGTTTGCAAAGACTCTAATCCAGTATCCTTTTTAATGTCATCACCAGTGTTGTCATTCCCATGTTTGTCACACAGGTTAGTTCACTATCTGAGTACATCATAAACAAAAAGCATGATAATGGGAGAAGCTCATGCTAAGAACTTTACCACTAAATTAATCCCAAAGGGCCTTTTCCACCCTCAGAATTCAGGTAAGGCCCACTTTAGCACCGGACTCTCTGAATACAGTTTCATTGTCCAAAGATGAGAGTCTTTTTTTTTTTTTTTTGACTAATAGACAAATGAATTGTAGAAACACAAACATCTTTCCCTTCCCTTACTCCTCCTTTCCCTGTAGTCTTGGGGATTGGGTGGTGTCTAATCATTACAGAATAGATGTAATAGTATGAATCATCAAAGAACAACCCAAGCCTCCAGCTATCCCAGAACTATGATTGATAGCAGTTAGAAAACCTTTATTGGAAACCTGTTATTTTACAAAATGTATTGAGACCTCATGTACAAGTCACTATAATTTCTATCCTATGGCCATCTTCCATGATAACCTTTTAAATGGTAGGAATTGCAAAATTACAAAAAATATTTTTATCACCCCCCAAAAAAAGCAGTTTTCCTTCTTTCCACATAATTGTCCCTAGCTCTCAAATTGATCATTCATATATCTCTTTGACTCCATGCTAGCCCACCTTGCTCTACAGATACAATGGCTCTCAGGAGATTTTATTTCTCTTTTCCTGAGGATGTTATTTTTGCTTCTTTTCTTTCAGAATGTCCTTCATTTTAGTAAATGTATATATTTCCCATCTGTTGGTATTTTATTTCTTTCAAGAAAATTTCCATTACCAATTCAAGTTCTTCATTTCTGCTATTTGCATCTGCAGTGTAGCTCATGAATTATGCCATTTGTCCCCATCTAACTTTTCATGACTATGATTTTCTTCTTGAATAATTCTGGAATATTATTGCATAAGGCTTTAAAATTAATAGGATCCTGAGGTTCATCAGATATTATTGGTTTATGGAGCTATAACACCCTCTATGAAGAAGGGATCTCCTTACACATAGAATTTCTTGCAGATTAGATCCATTGTAAAGTCTCATTCTTCCATAGCATATAGTGTTTGTTCCATGGAAGGGTTTTCAGTTGACTCTCCTCCCATTATTTAAGTTGAAATTGTCCCCTCCCCCCACCCCATTTCAATTACTCCTGAATTCTTCTTGCTGAGAGATCAAAAAAATTATTTTGCTCTCATACTTTACTACAAATTTAATTAGAGTAGTTCACAAATTCTACCAATATTCCCTCTATTCTGCACTCTACTCTCACAATACATATAATTTCACCTCCAGGGAGATCTGTGGGTTTAGTTCCTTCCTCAACCATCATTTTACCCATTTCTTTAAATTCCATTTTTTGCTTTCCTTCATTTCTTCCTTTTCTTTCTCCTTCCCTTCTTCTTTCCTTCCCTTCCTCTCTCTTTCCTTCCCTATCTCCCTCTCTGCTTTCCTTTCTTCTCTGCTTCCTTATTTCCCTCTCTTCTTCCATTCATCCCTCCTTCCTTTCCTTCCTTCTTCCTTTCTTTTTCCTTTTTTCCTTTTCTTTCTTTTTCTTCTTCCTTCTTTCTTTCCTTCCTTCTTTCCTTTCTTTCTTCCTATTTTACTCCCCATACTTCCTTCCTTCTTTCTGTCCTTCCTTCCCCCATTCCTTCCTTCCTTCCATTCTTCCTTCCTTCCTTTCTTTCTTTCTTTTCTTCTTTCCTTTCTTCCTTCCTTTCTTTTCTTCTTTTTTCCTTCCTTCCTTCTTTCTTTCTTTCATCAACTAAATGATGAGCTAGAGTGCTGAGGTTTAAGAAAATTGAGAATTAAGGAAAAGACAGAAACAAAAAATGAGTTCAAATCAGGCCTTAGATTCTTATAAACTATAAGACCGTGAGCAAGTCATTTAAGTACTGACCCAATTTTCTCAACTCTAAAAGAAAAATTAAAAATATCTACTTTAAAAATCAATGAGATATTTTTAAACTGCTTAGCTCAGTGCCTGTGAAAAAGTGAGAGGTATATAAATGTTTATTCTATTTCCTAATGCCTCTCCCTTTTCATTTGTATTTCCCCATATACTTTTAGAAATAAATCTCATGAATTTCTCACTAGAATTTCTAAGACACAATAAAATATGATTTTGCTTTTTATTCAAGTGTTTTCAGAAGAAGTCATTTATATTGTAATACTTTACTTTGTAGCAATGTTCATTGATCTTTCTTTTAGTTATGTTATTTACAACATTTGCAAGTAGAATAATCTGTTAAACTTTTGTTGGTCATCTGACATGGAAGTCTATTTCAGTTATGTTATTTAAACATAAACTTATTCCTAAAACTAAATCTCATCCTTTGAATATTGATATTTTTGAGAGCTAGTAAGCTATATTACACAGAATGTTGGATTTCAAACAAGAAAGACCTATGTTCAAATCCCACTTTTGAGTTTTTTCTTGCTGTGAAACTATGGACATATCATGTAACTTCTTGGTGCCTCAATTTCTTCAATATTAATTGGTATGTGTATGAGGAAAAGCAAGCAAAGTACACTGAAGTTTTATACAATTTATACATAAGCTTCCTCTTCAAAGAATTTAAATTTGAGATTCCCTCAGGGATGATGGAGAGGCACATGATGGGTACAAATAAGCACCAATTTTACCACCATGGAAGGTTTTTGCAGGAGAAAGAGTATGAAAGCGCCCATATCAAAATAAGGCCAAAATGGGTAGATGATTTGGGCATAAAAATGATATCAAAATCATTAGAAGAGCAAGGGATAATTTACTATCAGATTTTTACAGAAGAGAGGAATTTATGACCAAAGAAGAACTGTAGAATATTATGAAAGGTAAAATGGACAACTTTTATTATATTAATTAAAAAGGTTTTGCACACATAAAACCAACAGAAACAATATTACAAGGGAAGTACAAAGCTGGGGGAAAATCTTTACGGACAGTGTTTCTGAAAAAGATCTCATTTCCAAAAAATATAAAAAACTGTGTCAAATTTATAAGAATACATTCATTCCCCAAATGATAAATTGTCAAAGGATATGAACAGATAATTTTCAGATGAAAAAATTAAATTCATCTATAGTATTAAAATATGATGTAAAATCACCATTAATTAGAGAAATGCAAATTAAAACATCTCTGAGGTGCCACCTCATGCCTCTCATATTGGCTAAGATGACAGAAAAAAGGACCATGATTAATGTTGGAAGTGATGTGGGAAAACTGTGACATTAATGCATTGTTGGTGGAGTTGTGAAATGATCCAACCATTTTGGAGAGAAATTTGGAATTATACCTAAAGGGCAATAAAACTGTGCCTATCCTTTGACCCAGCAGTGCCATTATTGGGTCTGTATCCAAAGAAAATTATAAAGGAGGCAAAAGAAATTACATGTGCAAAAATGTATGTAGCAGCTCTTTTTTGTGGTAGCACAGAATTAGAAAATGAGTGGATGACCATCAAATGGGGAATGGCTGAACAAGTTATGGTACATGAAAGTTATAGAATATTATTATTCTATGAAAAATAATGAACTGGCTGATTTTAGAAAGGCCTAGAAAGATTGAGCAAAACAAGCAAAACCAAGAATACATTGTACACGATAATAGCAAGAAAAGACTTGTTCTTTTCAGTAATTCAGTGATCCAAAGCAATCCCAGTAGAATTTGGATAGAAAATGCCATCTGCATCAAGAAATAGAACTAAATAAATTGAATGTAAATCAACACATGCAATGTTCACTTCTTTTTTCAAAAAATCCCTGTTTATTTTTAATCTTTCCAATGATTTTTCCCTTTTGCTCTGATTTTTCTCTCCCAATATTATTTATAAAGTAATGTGTATTAAAAATAAATAAATTTACTAGGAAAAAAGTATCTTGAAAGATATTAACTAAAAAAGGAGGTGGGAGGGTCATTGTGAGAAGATAATTCATTTATAACTATGTTTTACTAGTTTCTAGGCAATGTCAAATATCTAGATAAAAGCTTTTATTATCTTAACCTCTTGGAACAGATTTAGAGAACATCACAAGATGTGCATTGGATTAAAAAGTACAAATGGCTTGCAATCTGTGCCACCAGAGAGAGGATTCACATAGATAGCATCACACATCAAAAGAAATACTTAATGAAGTAACGAAATGTATATATCCTGCTTAATATGTTGACTCTCAGAGAGCAGTGACTAGCTATTATTTTTTTTGTCATGCTAAATATTTCTGGAAAAATAAAGAACTCTCTAAAAAATTTATAAATCTTATTGATTATAAATCAATAACAATTGATAAGTCTATTTATAAAATGATAGTAGCCTAATTATAAATTATGAATTATTTCAAATCATAAGCGATTTATTTATTGTAACAGTATGTTTCTCTAAATGCTATTATGAACATTATGGATTTGAATTATTGGACATGATTAAAGGAAGAGTTCAATTTTAAAGTTTCAATTATGAGTACAAAAAGACTACATGATTTGCCGTTTACCAAACCAACCCAAACAAACTAGCAATGATCAAGAATGTCAAAGATATAACAATACACATCAATCTGTTTCTTAGTATTAATGTAACAAAAGTGAGATTTGTGTCCTATACACACATTTTTCAGATGATTCTTAGCTAAATCAAAAGGACACGAAATGATCGGACTTTTAACATAAAATTCTTAAGTTTTTGATGTCTTAATTTAATATTTTATAATTATTTTATTAGAAAATTTTTATAATTTTATTTCATTGGTTTTTAATATTTAAGACAATATTGACTGTTAAAATGTGCCTGATTATGTAAAACAGATTGAATAAAACCATGAACAATTTGTTTCATACTTCAAACACCTTTTTGACATTAAATATAAAATTCTAAAGGCATTTAAAATATTCCATCTTCTTAAAAATCCTGAGAAGATAAGATTTAATATCAAAGTTATAGCTAGAACTTTTTGGCAACACCCTACCGAATAACTCTTTTAAAAATTTAATACTTATGTATCATATATTACAGTACTCTAAAGGGAAAGGTTAAGAGGTTAAAAAAGTCAGGATAATATGTGCTGTTATTGATTCTGTAAAATAATTTCCATTCCACTCCATTCTCTTTTCATATCTAAAATTTCATGGACATCAGAAATAATGAAATTGAATTTAGTAAAAAGAACCCATGTCAAAGATCATTCTATGATTTGTGAAACTAGCCCACAAAATAGAAGAATTTAATGAAAAGGATTCTGATTGCTAATTCCAGTTTTTCCTCTAATTAACTATATGACCTTCAGCAAATCCTTAATCTTCAGCAAATCATTAATTGTAAAATGAATGAACTATAATATCCCTATCAATTTCAACATGTTATCCTGTTATGTTTATATACATTTATATAAATACATACATGTAATGGGATGCTAGATGCTAGAATTTTAGAAATTTAGAAATAAAAATTCTGTCAACTTAGCAATTACCACAATCCCTTCTACCTGACTAATGGTCATTAAATTTCTGCTTAAATATTTCCAATGATGGACAGCTTACTATATAATTGCATAGCATTTTTGAATAGCTTTAATAATTAGTAATTTTTATTGAATTGAATAAAAATCTTTCTCTATGCAATGTTTAGCTATTGGTTCTGCCCTTTGGGGCTTTATAGAATCTGTTTAATCCTTCTTCCAAATGATAATTCTTTAAATATTTAAAAGCAACTATAATGTTTCCCCAAAGTGATTTGATTAAGCTTGCCTGATTCCTTGAATCAGAATCATCATGCTTTGTTATTATATATTTTAGAACATTTCATGACAGCTTATTCCTCACTTAGGTTGCTTTTGTAGTTCTCTATTAGCACACCTAACTTCTGACTCATATGTCAATAAAATTGTTCATTCTAGGGAGATTTATTTGCATATAGGTTGCAAAATGAACCCAGTGTAAAGAATACCTAAATTCAAAATGTGACTCATAAAAAAGGCAAACCCAGGTTTAAAAGGTGCTTTATTCCCCTGAATCAACATGTATATCTTTAAAAAAAAGATATTTTAGTTAGTAAACTAATTTCCTGTTCTTCACTGTTACATGAAAAGTATATTATTCCATTCATACCTCAAAAAGGTATCTCTCATCAACAATAACAGCAGTAATTAGACAATGTTCAGCTCAAAATGAACCAGCCTCTTTACTGAACTAGAGACTCAATATGAATCAATGATTTCATGTGTATGTAGGAAAAAAAACGGAAATATAATCTTGAATCTTGAACTACATTAAGTGATATATCTTCCAGAGAAGATATATATATATATGTAGATTTAGATATAGATATAGATATAGATATATTGGTGATCTGAATTAGCCCTCTTTGTCACTGACTCAAATGTCAATGACTGTTCATTCATTCTAGGTTCACTGATTGTATATTAGCTGCAGAAGAAATATACATATATACATATATTTACTACATGAATGTCTGATATACATACATATATATTTGACTACAATTTTAACTCAGAAACATGTACTCTGTGTGTTTTTTAATTTATATTTCTAAAAATGTTTTAAATATATGTAAACATTTTATATTTTTACAGTATTTAGTATTTTATTTTTCCTGTTATATATAAAACAAATTTTAACATTTGTTTTTAAAATTCTTTCTCCCCAGCCCTCTCATTGAAAAAGCAAGTAATTCTATATAGGTTATACATATGCAGTAATGCAAAACATTTCCATAGTAGTTATATTGTAAAGAAAACAGAGATCAAAAAATAAAGAAATGCTAAAGAAAAATAAATTTTAAAACCCCTAATCTATATTCAGACATGACTACTTTGCTTTTTCAATTTGCATCAGCCCATATAAGCCTTGCTAAGTTTTTTCTGAGAACATCCTATCATCATTTCATATATTACAAAAATCTTCCATCAAAATCATATGCCACAATTTGTTCAATTATTCCCCAATTGATGGGAGTCCCCACAATTTCTAATTATTTTCCCCAGAAAAACCTGCTAAAATGTTTTGTACATATAGTTCCTTTTTTTGTGTGTATGTGTGTGTGTGTGTGTGTGTGTGTGTGTTTAAATCAATTTTGGGACATAGATCTGGAGTGATATTGTTAGCTCAAAGAGTATTCATGATTTTATAGTACTTTGAACATAGTTCTAAATTGCTCTCAAGAATGAATTAGTTCACTACTCTGCCAACAATCCATTAATTCCACATCCCCTTCACCATTTGTCATGATTTCTCTCTGTGTGGGTGTCCTATAAGTTATTCTGTCAGGTATGAAATAGTATCTCAACTGTTTTGATTTGCATTTAGCACAATTTTTATGTGATTACATACAATTCTTGTTTTTTGGTCATTTACCCATTGGGGAATAAATCTTATTTTTATAAATTTGACTCCATTTTCTAAATATTTCAAAATGAGACCTTTAACAAGAGAAACTTACTTCAATTTTTTTCACAGTTACTGTTGATTCTATTTTAATCCATCCATTTACTCAATTCTCCCTCTCCTTTCATCCTGTCTATCCATAAGGGGTTTTGCTTCTGGCTACCCACTACCCTAATATACCCTCCATTCTATCACACCCTTCTTCTCTTATCTCCTTACCTTCCTAATATAATGTAGAGTAATATAGGTTTCTTTATTAAATTGTGTGTATATTATTCACTCTTTGAGTCAGTTTTGGTGAGAGTGAAATTCACTCACTCCCCCATCTTCTCCTCAATTGTAAAAGCTTTTTTTGCCTCTTTTATGTCAGAAAATTTATCCATTCTACTCACCCTTCCTCTTTCTCCTAATACACTACTTTTTTACTACCTAATTTTATTTTTAAGATATTATTTCTTCATATTTTACTAAACCTCTACCATTTATCTAAATATACTCCTAACTGCCCTAATAATGAGAAAGTTCTTATGAGTTACAAGTATCATATTCATATGAAAAGTTCAACTTTATGAAGTCTCGTACTTTCCCTTTCCTGTTTACCTTTTTATGCTTCTCATGAGTCTTGTATTTGAAAATCAAATTACCTATTTAGCTTTTTTTTTCCCAACAAGAATGCTTGAATTCCTCTGTTTCATTGAATATTTTTCCTCTGAAGGATTATACTCAGTTTTATTCAATAGGTGATTTTTGGTTGTAACACTAGATCCTCTGCCCTCTGGAATATCGTTTCACAAGCAATGTAATCCATTAAGGCAGAAGCTGCTCAATATTATGCTTTTCTGATTGTAGCTTGAACATAAATGAATTGTTTCTTTCTGACTGTTTGAATATTTTCACCTTGCCCTCCTAGAATTTGACTATAACATTCTTGAAAGTTTTCATTTGGGAATCTCTTTCAGCAAGAATCAGGTAGATTCTTTCAATTTCTATTTTACCCTTTGGTTCTAGAACATCAGAACAATTTGATTTGATAATTTTTTTCTTCTATTAAAACTTTGTGTTTTTAAAACATATGCATAAGTAATTTTCAACATTAACCTTTGCAAAACCTTGTGTTACAAAATTTTTCTCCATCCTTTCTCTCCACTCCTCCCTTAGATGGTAAGTAATCAAATATATGTTAAACATGTGCAATTCTTCTATACATATTTCCACAATTATCGTGCTGCACAAAGGAAAAAATAAGAAAAGAAATAAAATGCAAGCAAACATCAACAGAAAGCATGAAAATGCTGTGTTGTGGTCCACACTCAGATCCCACATCCCTCTCTCTGGGTGTATATGACTATCTTCATCACTGAACAATTGGAACTGGTTTGAAGCATTTCATTGTTGAAGAGAGGCGTGTCTTTCAGAATTGATCACTGTATAGTCTTGTTATTGCCATGTATAATGATCTCCTGGTTCTGCTCGTTTCACTCAGCATCAGTTAATGCAAGTCTCTCCAGGCCTCTCTGAAATTGTCCTGCTGGTCGTTTCTTACAGAATAACATTCATATACCATAATTTATCCAGCCATTCTCCAATTGATGGGCATCCATTCAGTTTCCAGTTTCTAGCCACTATAAAAAGGGCTGCCACAAACATTCTTGCACATGTGGGGCGCTTTCCTTCCTTTATGATCTCTTTGGGATATAATCCCAATAGAAACACTGCTGGGTCAAAGGGTATGCACAGTTTGATAACTTTTTGTGTCCCAAATTACTCTTCAGAATGGTTGGATGTGTTCACCATTCCACCAACAATGTATCAGTGTCCCAGTTTTCCCACATCCCCTCCAATATTCATCATTATCTTTTCCTGTCATCTTAGGCAATCTGACAGGTGTGTAGTGGTACCTCAGAGTTGTCTTAATTTGCATTTCTCTGATCAATAGTGATTTGGTAAACCTTTTCATATGAACTAGATATAATTTCAATTTCTTCAACTGAACGTTATGTGTTCCTATCCTTTGACTATCATTTGGAAAATGGCTTGTATTCTTATAAATTTGAGTTACTTCTCTATGTATTTTAGAAATGAAGCCTTTACCAGAATCCTTTGAAGTAAATTTACCCCAGTTTACTACTTCCCTTCTAATCTTGTTTTTAACTTAATATAATCAAAATTGTCCATTTTGCATTCCATAATTAATCTAGTTCTTCTTTGGCTACAAATTCCTTTCTTCTCCACAGATCTGAGAGGCAGATTATTCCTTCTAATTTGTTTGTAGTGTCACTGTTTATGTTTAAATCAAGAACACATTCCATCCTTATCTTAGAATAGGGTATAAGGTGTGGGTCAATGCCTAGTTTTTGCAATACTAATTTTCAATTTTCCCTGCACTTTCTTTGAAATATTGAGTTCTTATCCTAGAAGCTGGGGTCTTTGTATTTATCAAACACTCAATTACTATAATCTTTGAGTATTGTGTCTTGCGAACTTAAACTATTCCACTAATGGTCTATTTCTTATATAGTACAAAATGCTTTTGATGACCATTGCTTTAGAATATAGCTTTAGGTCTGATATAGCTGAGCTACCTTCATTTGCATTTTTTCATTAATTCCCTTGAAAATCCCATATGAACTTTGCTATTGTTTCTTTTTCTAGTTCTGTAAAATAATTTCTTGGGAGTTTAATTGGTATAACACTAAATAAGTGGATTAATTTAGGTTGTATTGCCATTTTTGTTATATTAGCTCAAACTTTTCCTTGTTCTTCTAACTTGCTTACAATTTATTTGTCTTTTTAACTTCTTTTTTATTTTTTTTTAATTTATCATGTTCTACTGATGCATTGTTGGTGGAGCTGTGAACGGATCCAGCCATTCTGGAGAGCAATTTGGAGCTACGCTCAAAAAGTTATTAAACTATGCATACCCTTTGACCCAGCAGTGTTTCTATTGGGCTTATATCCCAAAGAAATCATAAGAGAAGGAAAGGGCCCCACATGTGCAAGAATGTTTGTGGCAGCTCTTTTTGTAGTGGCTAGAAACTGGAAACTGAATGGATGCCCATCAATTGGAGAGTGGCTGAATAAATTATGGTATATGAATGTTATGGAATGTTATTGTTCTGTAAGAAACGACCAGCAGGATGATTTCAGAGAGGCCTGGAGAGACTTGCATGAACTGATGCTCAGTGAAGTGAGCAGAACCAAGAGATCATTATTCACGGCAACAACAATACTATATGAGGATCAGTTCTCATGGACATGACTCTCTTCAATAATGAAATGCTTCAAAGCAGTTCCAATTGTTCGGTGAGGAGAGCCATATACACCCAGAGAGAGGGATGTGAAATGTGGACCACAACATAACATTTTCATGTTCTCTATTGAGGTTTGCTTGCATTGTATTTCCTTTATCAGATTATTCTTTCTTGTAGATATGATTTCTCCTGCACAAAAAATGTTGCAATAACTATACATATATTCGATTTCTTAAGTATTCTAACATAATTATCATGTAGTGGATATCCTGCCATCTAGGGGAGGGGTGAGGAGTAGGGGGGAAAAATTTGTAACAGAAAGCTTTGTAAGGGTTAATGTTTAGGAATTACACATACATATGTTTTGCAAATAAAAAGTATTAATAAATAAAAAAATTATCATGTTCTGAGAGAGGACAATGTAGATCACCCAGTAGTATAGTTTTGCTATTTCTTCCTATTACTTAGTTAACTTTTTCTTTAAAAATTTGGATGCCATACCACTTAGTGCATACATTAGTATTGATACTATATATATGTGAGTGTATATATATATATATATGTGTATATATATATATGTATATTAAACATATATATACACACACATGTATATATGTTTAATATTGATGCTTCATTGTCTATGGTACTTTTTGCCAAGATGTAATTTCTTTCTTAATTGGGTCTATTTTGCACAGGTTAGTTCTGCTACAACCCTTTACCTTTATTCTCTATGTGTCTCTCTGTCTCAAGTATGATTTTTGTAAATTATATATTTTTGATTCTGGTTTTTGATTCGCTGGATCATCCATTTCCCTTTTATGGAAGAGCTCATCCCATTCCCATTCACAGCTATGCTTACTACTTTTGTATTTCCCTCCATCCTAATTTTACTCCCACTTGCCACCTCTTTCCTTTAAATCATCTGCCCTTTCTTCTGCCAGTCTTCACCACATCTCTTCACTCAGTTCCCTAGATTTATATATTGAACTGGTTGTAAATATTATTCCCTCTTTGAGCCTATACTTGAGCCCATCACCCACCCTTCCATCTTCCCCTCCATTGTAATAGATCGATCACACCTCTTCATGTGAAATAATTTGCACCATTTTACCATGTACTTTCTTCTGCACCTTGTGTACTCCTGTTTTTCAATCCTTAATTTTTTAATGTCATTCCCTCAAATTCATCTTATGCCCTCTATGTATGTTCCTCCTCAATGATGCAGTTTTTAAGAATTGCAGGCACCTCTTCCCATGTATATTGATGTTGTTAGCATTGCACTTTTTGCATAAAAGGCACTAAGCAAAATCCCAAAATATTTTTCTTAGTGCTAACAGCATGATGTCTATTTTCTACATTCTCTCAGCCAATTTTATTTCTCATCCTTGGATCTAACTCAATACAGCTCTAAAAAAGCTGAGTGATAGAAACATAAGAGGAAGATGAAAAGCAGATGAGGGATAGCATAGGAAGTAGATTTATTTTGTCTAGACAATGTATTTATATCAGGATATCTCATGAAATGCCCTGGGTTGTATTTCAGATTAGATCCCTTCAGAGTAATATCAACTGATTAAAAAATGCATCTCTTCTTTAAGCAAAAACCCAGTAGTTAAGCAATCTGAAGATAATCACCATTTTCAAATTTCTTATAAATTGCAATATTTTAAGAGTAATTATGATTACGTCTGAGTACTGATCAATTAGGAAGACCATTTTATAGCCCAACCATGTTAAATGGTCATTTATTGCTCCTAAATGTCTTAGAAATTCCTTTCAAGGAAAATTTTCACAATGTAGCCTGCTTATTACACAAAATGGAAGAATACCCTCTAAAACTTTAAACTTTAATTACACTTCTCCTTTTAATAAAAATGAAATACACTGTGCATCTCCAACTATGTGTAGTATTGAGCTAGTCAATCTCCTGTGGTAGTCTAGAATATGAGAATATTGAAGTGGGAAGAAAATTTTGATAGAAATCAAGAGAGGCAAAATTCACTAAATCTGGATAGTCTTTAACTTGAAGACTAGGTTATTTTCCCCTTAAAGAGACAATGAAAATGACAAAAAACAAGAATTCAGTGTTGTGATTTTAGGACTTTGTTATGATAGAAAAGTCACACAGTTTGTCTGTGTCAGTTTCCTCAACTGTAAAATGGAGAACAATTTCTTACCAAACTCAGAACACTGTTAGAAGAAAATAAAATGGAAAAAAATATCATAAACATTCAATACGATCTGTGAATTTCACTAACAATAAACTGAGCCACAAAGAATTATGGTCATGCTTATCATACATTAAACTAGTTGCTGAAGCAGTTTAGAATTAAATTATTATTGTTATTATTATTATTATTATTATTATTTGCTGAGGCAATTGGGGTTAAGTGACTTGCCCAGGGTCATAGAATTCAATTTTTAAATTCCCTTTCCATTTGGGTTTCTGCCACATGGCATGTCCTATACACATGTGCACACACACACACACACACACACAGAGGCAGACACCATGACAGAGACAGAGAGACACAGAGACACAGAGGGCAAGAGAGGGGGAGATACATACAAATAGAGACAGAGAGAAGCAGAGACAGAAATAGAGGCAAAGAGGGAGAGTTAATTTGGACTACTTCCTCATGGGAAAACAGGTTTGGATGATTTTTCCCCTAATTTTATCAGGTTCTGACTATACAACTCTGTCCATCCAATACAAAAGCCAAAAATTCTTATTTAATTAGGGCACCTTGACCCCTGGCTCTAATGGATAGGAAACCTGTACCTGTGGCTCCTAAGTATGAACCTCCTGACTTTTGTTGGAGTATCACACATGTCTCTATCAAATAGCATTTTTCAGTTCCAGATCAGTCTTTTCACACTAGAGACAAAACCAATGGGTAAGATACTTGAGCTCTCCAGTACAGTAGCCCAGCAAGATTATTAAGCCAAACAAATATAAAAATATCCCCAGACTAAGTGATCCAACAGAAATGAAAGTTATATAAGTTGAGCTGTCATAAAAATTGTTCTCTCTGATGAAAAGAGATAACTTAGGTGAAGGAGACTAAAATAAGTAGGAAGACATAAGGTTTTTCTATAATAGTATTTATTCAGAATCTCATTTCTTAAAGTGTTCTATATTTCAAGGTATCTTGATAGAGGAGACAGCTGGAATTGATAATAGCATTTCTCAAGACTGTCATTAGTTCTGCAATATTAGTTTAAAATTAGTGTGGTGGAGAATGTAAAGTTCATACAGGTTTTTGTTACAGTTCCTTACAGAACATAAAAGATGAAAAATTGCTAATTTAGTAAGATAGCAGGACAAGTTTTTCTTTGGAAAAGGATAGTCAGTCCTTAACAAACAACTGTTGGAAACTAGATAATGTTTTACTAAGTCTAAGGGAATAAGCCAATTTTCCATCGTGCTGTGAAGCAATTACCAAAAGATAAATGTTTTATTTTAGGAAGCTTCATTTTGAGTAATTTTACAATTATTTTAAAGTAAACAATATGTTTCTTTTAAAACATGCTTATCAATGAGACACTAAATAAAAAAATTAATGCTGATGCCTCATTGTACAACCCTTAGTCAAATATTCATCATTTTTCACTTCAAATTCCTCAAATATAAAATAAAGGTGCTCAATTAAGATTATAAGATTTATATTTAGGAGAGACCTTAGGGATCCTCTAGTTCAATATCCTCATTTTAGAGAAATGAAATTCAAGAACCACAGAGGTTATATGATTTTCTCCAAATCACACAAATAATGAATAGCAGAGCTAGGAAATGAATCCAGGTCCTCCGACTCCAAGCATAATTAATCAGTCCATCAACAGACACTTATTAACATCTATTATGTCAATGTTAATGAAATAATCCCTTCAAAGAAAGAATTTACATTCTAACATGGAAAATGACAGGAATATAAGCATTTCCTTTATATGCTATTGCATCTAAATTGCATATAAGATGTTTTACAATGCTAAAGCTATATAGCCATCTTCTCGGAATACTATACTTTCTTCCCAGAAGCTTCAATTTAAAATGATTCTTATTCATTAAAAGTCTATTGAAAAGCTCTTACAGGTATGATTTTAAAGAACATATAGTCTCAAGCTTTAAAACACTCATTTTTAATTCCCATAGGTTTTCCTTCAACAGGGTGGCTTCCAAATATGTATTAAAATTGTGTATGATTTTATAATAGATTTAACCCTAAAGATAACTTTGTTCAATAGTCCTATGAACTGACAGTGAAAATGTAAGTGCATAAATTACAATGCAAGTTTCCTCCAAGTATTTTTTTACATTATTCTTTGTGCTTGTATCACCAAAACCTAGCACATAGTAGGTACTTAATAAATACTCTTTGGTTATTAATTGCATGATTCAGCATTGTTCATAGTAACCATGGACTAATTGGAAATCGAGAGGAAGGCTTTCAGTACTCAGATAGCTCTTTTTGTAGAGATATCATGGAAGAATATGAATAAGAGCACATTGAAGGCAATAAGGTTGCAGTGTGCAACTTGGGAGATGGGAGTACTCCCATCAATGGAATCAAAGTTTCATTGCTCTATGAATGTAGTTTACAAATACATAAATCATAAAATACCACCTATTTTTATTAGTTTAGGGGCAAAAATGACTTGAGAATTTTTCACCATAATGGCTTTTGCTTAATTGTTGCCAAAATAATTGCATCTCCTCTGATATAGCACTAAATTTCATATTCTTCTCTGTCAATTGCATATCCAGGAATCCTGATCCTTCTTGATATTGAATCTAATACATTAAATTCCTGTTAAATAGATCAGGGATCCATCAATGCTTTCCAAAACCTTTTTTTAATGGTTAGATACTTTGAAATCATTAAGAAACTTGAATTAACATAATTGAATAAATACTTATTAAGAACTTCTTTTATGTACAACACATTACTTACTGGAGAAAAAATAAGCAGTGAGGGAAACAGTTGTGTGTTCAAGAAATCTACATTATACTAGAGATCAACACTAGATTCCAAAAAAACTCACTTGTTTTGAATGTAGAGGAGACTGATTTTTATTTTTTGAGCCTGTGAATATATATATATCTTTCATCTTTGCTGGAAAAGGACAATCATCAGTAATTTTTAATAATAGTAACAATTATTTGAACTACATAAATGTACTTTTTATTCTCAACTGCCACTGTTACTTGTAAAACTTAAAAAATAAGAAAGAAGCCAAAATTTCTTTTAATTAGGAAAAAATAATTGAGAAACAATACAAAGAGAAAAGACAGAGACAGAGAGAGACAGACAGAGAGGGGTGTGTGTGTGTGTGTGTGTGTGTGTGTGTATACACACATATGTATGTGTGTATGTGGGTGGATGTATATATATATGAGTTTTTAAGCACATATCATGAAAGATGATTTATATCCACCTGATATTAGGAAAATTGAGCATGAGTGAATAAAATATAGAAATCTATTTGCAGTAAGAAAATGTAAGTAGAGAAATTTTCATTTAATCTAGTAATTTCACTAAAAAACTGATTTTGATTGAGTCCTTATTTTCACAACTACATTATTACTTTGTCTATTTAACCTGTCATATGAGATCACAAAATAATTGCTAATATCTTTTATAGAAATAGACATAACTATTACCTTTATGTTAAATTGAAGTTTTTCATATTATTTCAGATTCATAAAAATATTTGTCCTGAGGCTTTCTTTAAAAAGTGATATTATATTTTTTTCACATTAAGATGAAATTCATTCTGAGCAATTAACAATAAGAACCAGGTTTTTTGCTTATTTGTTTTTGTATAAAAGCCTGCTGTAATGTCATCTATTTATGTGAACAAGCTTTGGTGTCCTATGTGTGTGCTATGTTTAAAACTTACACAAGATCTCCGACTAAGGTATTTTGATAGCTGCAGGGTCTTATTCCTGTGGTCAGCCCCTGCACCTATGTACAAACTTGCATTTTTCTTAGTAATTCTCTTGATATTGTTTTCTATAAATTCTCCATAAAGGAGCTAAAGTGATTAGAAAAGTGAGCTCACTCTTTTTCTCCTGTCTCCATTTCTTTGACCTTGAAAGAATATTTTGAATATTTAAAAAATCTATTTTGATGTATGTGTATAAGATAAAAGTATGGTTGCAAATGGAGCAGATAGGTAATAGATAGTGTGCCATTCTAAGCTTGGAGTAAGGAAGACTCATCTTCTTGAGCTCAGTTATGATCTTAGACTATTAGCCATGTGACTCTGGGCAAGTCACTTAATTCTATTACCTTAGTTTTTTCATTTGTAAAATGAGCTGGAGAAAGAAATGGCAAACTATTACAGTATCTTTGCCAAATAAACTCTGTATGGGATGCTGAAATGTCAGACATAACTGATTTCAACTGAACAATAATAGCAACCTATATAGTTATAGTAAGAGTATATATCTATATCTATAGAAATAAATATATATATTTCTATATAGAGATATATGTGGGTATATGTCTATATATAGATAAAGATCTAAAGATACACATTATATATACATATTTTTATAAATATAGATAATAGATGCAGATATAATGTTATATATACTGAATATTTAATGCATATAATATAGTCAAATTGTTTGAACTGATACCCAATGACTTTGATATAATTTAGATATGATCTGTAAATCTTAATAGACAACATACTATTTACAATGAGAGGAATTTTGAAGAAAATAATTTGAATACTGGTTCCCACAGATTCTTACTCAAAAAATTAAATGAAGTAAAGAAGATGAAGTGGTTATTGGAGTGCATGATACCAGTTATCATGAAATCAATATTTATGAGGTTTAAGAAATATTTAAAATGTATGTGAAAAAACGTAAAGAGGAAAATTAGCCTTCATGTATTCTGGGAAATACTAATAAAGATCACTTCAATTTCAGAATACAGTTTACCTATACATATATATGAATACTTGTCTGTATTTGTGTGGTGTGTGGAGTATGTGTGTGTGTGTGTGTGTGTGTGTGTGTGTGTATCTGCTTATGGAGATATGCAGAAATGAGCATGGAAAAATAGATTCTTGGGAGTCAAATAGATGAGCATATAATATCATATGGCTATAATAATAAAAAAATTATGAAACAAATATTTAATTTGGTTAAATGTCCTAGAATGATGTACTTTACCTCACTAATGCCTATGAAAATGTTTAGAACCACAAATAAACCAAAAAAGGGAATGTTACATCTTTTAAGTAAGATTACTTATAGCATTATGTCAACAGTACTATAGAGTCATGTCACAATTGGAGCCTTTGGGGTTCCAATTGAATTGGTTAACTAAAGCTAAATACTTGATTCACATATTTCTATATAAGCTGGTTTTGTTGGAGAAAGCAAATAAAGAAAAAAACTTGTATATCATGCATTTATCAATGCTACCTTGATGTTTTGCTGTGTTTGGCTTTTTAAAGTGGGTGTTTATATTTTGAGGTATGCATTTAGTGTTATAATTTAGTGTTAGTCATACCATGTGTTATTTTTGGTTTGAATGATAATTCCAGTCTACTATATTTTTACATAATTTCATATATTTTCTTTTCAGAGATAGTTGGCCTGCTATAAGATTAAGTTATTTACCTAGGTTTACCTCACCTGTATGTGTCAAAAGCCAAACTTAAGCCTACGAAACAGAACACTGAAATTTAGTCTTTATCCCTTGAAGACTCTAAAGCAACTCTCTAAGATTATAAATCTGATATATAGATATTCAATGGAAGAAAGAATTTCCTTGTCAATTGTTGCCTACACCTGTGAAATCATAGATCTGGTCCAAAGCAAACAAAAATGAATTAACATGCTTATCTGTTTAAAAATGAAACAAAAACCGAGGTTCTTATTTGCTGAATATTTTACCTCACATGGGTATACTTTACCCTAAAAAGGGCTTGAAAGAAAGAGGAATTTTCCTCTTCCCTATTAATATCCTTATAAAGCAGGGTTCTCCAACCACTCCCACTAAGAATCATAGATTTAAAGGTGTAAGGATATTCTCCTACTTCAATAATCTCATTTCAAAGAGAGGGAGAAAGAGATCTATTTAGGTTAAGTGTCTTGCTTGAAATTAGATCAGTATTTAGTCAGAAAGGGGGTTTGAACCTATATTCTCTATCTCCAGATACAGTTTATATTCCATCATACTCTAATGCTATCCTGACTACAAAGAGGAAAATAATCTTGTGTACTCATCTTTTTTGATATACCTTTCTGTGGTAATTCATCCAGCTGAGCAGGAGAGTTGCCCAATAGACTCCAATTGTCATCACTAGGTTAAGTACAGATCAGGAGAGATGTGTCTAAAGTTTTAGAATATTTTTTCAACATGACTCTGACCTTTATGAAATATAAAAGTTAGTCACAAAAAGAACTACATGGAATCAAACTATGTGCAAACATTTCCTAAAGGTAGACAATCTAATGTGTGGGGAAAAAAGGAATAACAAAATCTTTTTAATTTTAAAAACTTCTGTAGTGGGCTACAATGAAGAACATGAAACTTGAAGTAACTTTGAGTAGACTTTACTTCTCAATTTTGACTACTGAAAGTATACTGAATTTCTTTTTCAAATTTGTGATGGATCTTGGGTTATAAATTTAATAAAGAGCTTGGGAAAAGAGTGGGTTTGGAAAAAGTTAATAATGAGTTCTATTTTGGATGTGGTGAAATTAAGATTAAGACTGAAATGTCAAATAGGAAGTTCATGATTTGAGAATTGGAGCCCAGAAGAAAGGCTGAATTTGTGGTCTATCTATCTATAGATCTATATATCTGTATCTATAGATGTACATATCTGGAAAATTCAAGACTAGTTTACCAATATGGAGATTTTTAAAACTGTCTGATTTATATGTATGCATGTATCTATGTATGAATTTGTATATATATATATATAGCGAGAGAGATCTATAGGGTTTATCTGCAGTAATTAGTAGTAATGTGGATTATAAATTAATAAAGGATACTAATCTAAAAAATAATAAAAGCAAGACAAAATGTTGCTGAAAAAACTAAAGAGAAAAGAATATTAAAGAGAAGAAAGTGGTCAGCTATGTTAAATTGCAAAGTGAAGACTGAGGATTGAGTAAAGGGCACTCAGTTTAGCAATTGTAAAATACTGGGAAATTTAGAGAGTGAGCACCTTCACTTGAGTGATAGGTCAGGAGCCAGATGCAAGAAGTTAAGAAGAGAGTCATTGAGATCAAGTGGAAAGAGTACTAATCACTTTTTCAAATCTGGCTGGTAAAAGGAGGAAAGATTGAACATGTTGCATGATACTAAGGAAGGGTAGACACTAATGAACTGACTTTTTTATTGTATTTTCAGGGTGGAGAAAACCTCTTTTTATTATGTATTTATCAGGCAAAAAGGAGAAACTAGGAATGAAGATTAGGAAGATTAGGATTATAAATAGAATGAGGCAAACTCCTGGAGAAAACATAAATAGTTGAAATCAAAAAATGTCTATTAGAGACATTAATCTTGGTGAGAAGTCACCTCTTCATCATAATGTGTTCTTTATAAAATATAATTTTAATCATAGATTGGAAGGTAACCTGGGAATGGAATTTTGACAGAAAAATTGGTGACTGACATATGGGACAACAGTGGGATATACATACTATACTAGATTGGCAGGCTGTTTTAAAATCGATGACAGAACTAATTAAAGTGTAGGCACATAGCTCGAAGTGGAAATTGTTTTTGTATTGAAGAATGGAAGGAGTGTACATGTGTAGCAGGAGGGTATCTTATAAGATAGCCAGGGCAGATGGGATGTCTGGAGTGGTATAATCCGGGCTATAATAGTGGCTAAATTTGTTGGCACTTAATCATCAATAAAGTTGGCTCTGACCCAGGGTTGGAGCTTGGATGGTGAATGGAGTAAATTCCCAAGGAGGAGGTCATTCTTTGGGAGATTTGGGACATTTGATATGATGGTCACAAAGCAGATAAAACTCACAAACTATGTCTATAAGATATTATTAGTACTTTTGGAAATAGGGAAAGGCTTGGAAATCCAAAAACGTATTTCCACATTTATTACACTGCACAACAAAATTAGATCAAAAATGAAAGAAAAAAAAAACAAGGTGAAAATACTATATTGTGATCCACATTCAGTCCCCTCTCTGGATGCAGATGGCTCTCTCCATCATAAATCTATTGGAACTGGTCTGTATCACCTCACTGTTGCAAAAAGCCAACTCCATCACAGTTGATCATTGCATAATTTCAACAATGATTATCCTAATAAAATGCAAAATCCCTGATTTACAATGATTTTTCCACTGAGCCTGATCACAATAGATATTTTCATGATATAGAAAAATAGCTTAAAATAGTATTTATCAAACGTACATAAACTGATTGACCAACCTCTCAATCATACAAAATAATGCTAATTATTTACTGATACCCAGTGCATTACCTCACAACTCCTTTAATAAGTGATGTTTAAAATCTCCCATTATACTTAAATCAATGGTCATCACTCTATAAGTATCACTCTTAAGAACTCATGTTTTATAACATTAATCATGGGTAGTTTCATTAATGTTTAATGCATAATAACATGCCTGATGTCAATGACAATTGGCAGATATAAGAATATGCTTGTTCCACAGCATTCTAAGATATTCATTTTTTTAGAAAAGCAAAAAAATAAAAAATATAAACATGTGTAGGGATGAGTGTGTAAACTGTGACATATATATGTGCTAAGCAAAATGGTAACATTAAAAAAAGATTATTTTCGTGAATGTGAACATATCAGGGTTCATTTCAATTTACATGATTTTCCCAAACAAAAGTGCTATTGGCTTTTTTTCTAACATTAGAAATATTATTGTCATGGCTAATTAATAACCAAAAACTATTGCAGAAAATAATATCTAATTTTAATAGGAAATTTTTAGCAAAAAACCAATTAACATCAAGGAAAACAATAAGAAATTTCAAAATTAAATTCTGTCTAGTGTTTCATCCCACTATCCTTTTTAAAAAAATGTTTGATGTCAAAATAACATTGAAGGTTAAACAATTCAGGTTATTTCACATGGAAGTGTCTGAAAAACTTTAAATTGCACTCAAAAAGTTATACTTAGTAAGAATCAGTATACTTATGAAATTTTATTTTCCAGATTATGTTTTTGAAAGAATATTTAAGCAAGATAGCTGGATTGTTCAAATATGCTGATTACTAAATGATGACTTCAAAAGTAGAAGACAAAGTAAGGAAGCAGGTTATAAATTTTAGGTGTGGAAATAAAAAAAAATCAGAAACTGATAAATACATTTTAAAATGCATTTTAATTATATTTTAAAATATAAGAAAAATTCTTGAAATTATTTGCATTTTAATTTTATTAACAAGGACATCATCATATTTATCAAAGTTGTTTTCATTCATATCTCAAAGCACTTACAGGCTATGCTATAGAGGAATTTGATGAAAAAAGTAATTTTTATGTGACTAATCTAAAGGGAAGAAGAATCAAAACGAAGAGGGAAGAAATGGAAAAAAAATGTAAAAAAGGGATCACTTTAGCTTAAAATTTCCATAAGTCAGTAATGGTTAATTTCTCACAAATAAGCATCTAATTGACATTTAATCAAGCATACACAAGTGTATGTTAAATATAAATTAATTACTGTATATTAAAAATACTGTAATTTTATGGTGTATAAACATGTAAGTACATTTTAGTTACCATTTAACTAATGATTTCACAGACTATAAATGTATAATTACTCTATTAACAATATATTACCTTTTCAGGAAAGGCATTTCAATGGGATCTCTAAGATAATGTAGAAGATATTAAAATTTAACATAAGTTTTGTGAGCTGCATTGACTCATCCACATACTAGTATAGAATGGCATTAAAATAATGTACATTTAGAGTAAAATGCATTCATTCTTTTCTATAATTGTGAATTGATCATGTGGTATCTGCATCAAAACATTCATACTAAACAATGAGAACTTGTATTTAGATTTTTATAATATTCATATCCTTTCCTGCTTCTTTCCTCCCTATTCCTTCCCCCTCCTCCCACCAAGCTGAATTTATGATGGACAACTCTTTGCTCCTTGGGGAATAGAATTTTGGATTGACAGTTAAAGAGAATGCTGACTTATGTGACCCTGAATGACATTATGAAAGTTGGAACTGGTATGGTCCTACTTAAAGAGAGGACATGGGTAATTTCAGATTCTATACAGAACTGATTCCAAGAAGAGCAAAAAATAAGATTTAGATTTGGCAAATATGTAGGTGAAGTCAGGTCATCAATGCAACTTAACCCCTAATAACTGGATTTTTTCTTTATGTATGGTCAGGTTTCTCTCTCTTTTAAGCCAATATTTTATTTTAGTCCTTTCTAAAGAACTCACTAATATATTTGCTGTATATTATAATCTTTATAACTCCTATAATTTCTATTGGTTACTTTGGTGACTGGCCAGACCAAAAATTCTACCTCATCCTCTTCCATTTCTGACTCAGGAATGAGCATATTGCACAAAAATCGAAAGACATATTTTTAATGAAAATGTGTCATTTTCCCTCATGTTTTGAGTTAAAAAATCAAATACACATATACATACATACATGTATATGTATCTATATCTATATGTATCTATGTACCTATCTATATGTAAACTAAACTACATACAAATGTATGTATGCATGTATCTGGGTATATTATATGTATATGCTATTTTAATTAAATTTCAAAAGATGTATGAATCAGTTGTTAATAGATTCCTTATCCAGTTTTTTTTTTTAATTTCTCATCAGCACTTTTCAATTTATATCATCTCAAGTATGGAAATTTTTTGCTTTGTCTTTAGTTCCATCTGCTTATTGTTTCCAACTAATTTTTTTTAAAATATCATTCTAATTTTCTCACATGGTACATTGTACATGGAGAAACTAGAAACCAAATGTGGAGGTACCATGATTGGCACTGAGGAGACTCCATCATTACAGCAATGTAAACAGATATGTTACATTTCGCATCACATCACTTTTCTTGGTAAGAAAAACATGTGTGCTGTATGAATATTATTTCAGCACAGTAACTGCATAGTATTTTTTATCAATTGAAGTTCTCTTAAAATGTAATAGAGTACTAGTCTTTATTTCTATGTACTTACTATTTTTTACAGCCAAGTATTTGTTAAAAACCAGTTTGGTTAGAGCTGGTATAATGTTTTGAAATTGCTTCCTATATATGTCTTTTTCTCTAATTTTATATTTAATTCAAATTTTGTTCTAAAGAGATGAATGCCAGACATCTGCTTTTTGAAATCATTATTATCTATGTAGTCAGCCCTTCCTTAATATATTAACTATTTCATTGCTTAGTGATGTTCTTCAGTGCTTCTTATCCCCAAACTCTTCCTGGGAAAAAACACACAAACAGCACAGAATCAATCAAACCAATATCTATAATTGGGAAGGATCAGATAAATATACAAATCTTAGACTTTTCCCCCTCCTTTTAAAAAGTTTTATACCATATTTCTCAACATTTAATGTTTCCATTCTTTCTTGTGCAAAACTGTACATTGAAGTAACATTCAATTTTCTTTGAAGGCTGTGTTGACATTATGGAACATCTTGTCAAGCTAATAAAATAATTTTAATACTACATTATGTTCTAAAGAAGATGCTTACAAAAATTATAATTAACTTTTTGGGGCAGTTTTTTACTATTCTCATAGTGAGCTCAATAAGATTAGTTGGCTATGTTCTGTGATACAGGGATTTTTTGCTTTGGGGGATACAATGTAATCCATTTTGCCAACTCTATTTTAGCTTTTTTCTCTCTCTTAAAGTAAGAATTTTTTGAACTTATACCATTTCATATCAACTTTTCTTTTTCTGGTACAACTTATTGAGATAAATTTAATATGGATATGGTTAATTTCCTAGAAATATGTGATACAGATTTTCTAAATCTTCACAAATTGTGACACAGCCTCATTCCTACCATTATTTAGAAGTAAAAATAAATCACAAAGATGTAATATGTTTATGTTATATATCATATATAATAGTAATATATTATTAATATATTTATATGTACTATATTAATATTTCAATATAATATACCAATATAAACAAACACACATAAATTCACATTACGCATGTTTATTTATTTGTTTATTTTTATGGTTCTGCCTTGGCCAAAAGTATTTCATTTGGCAGACCATCTTCCAGTGATGTTGTACCCATAGTTCCCATTTGATAAGTCTTTTCCTTGAGCTCAAATCTCAGAGAATTTGCCATGAATAAAGTTTTTTTTTTTTTTACCTCCACGTGGGATGTCATGGTTATACATATGAGTATATACACATACAGGGACAGATATAGATGCCATTTCTACTAAATTTCTGACCTGTAGTTTTCTAAAAGTTTAAAGATTTATCTTTAACTCCATTTCCCTGAGATCATAATCTTCTACTTCTCCAGAATTCCCTGTTATTATTGAACATAAAGTAGGACTTTTCCAGGCACTGGTGTCCAGCTGTTTTCAGAAAAACTTCTAGAAATGAGGACTCTTTCTGCCCTGAAAATGTTAGGAGTACCCAGCCCCACTGGAGCTAAGACCTAGCGTGCTCAACTCCTGCTTTGCTGGCTCAGGGGCCTGGGCCTGCATGCAGACACGTCCCCTGTGGCCACAGGTCTCTGCTGATCTTCCAGGTCTTCTCCAGTGTTCCTGGACCAACTAGTCCAAGCCCCCAGGCCTGCTGCAGGTTCAGATTGAGAGGCCATGCCTTACTGACTCTGGGGCTGGGGCTGTGCTGGCGCTGGAATGCTGGGTCTCCTCACCTTAAGACAGAAAGTGTTCCCCTCTGTCTTCGGGGTGTCCTGATGCCCCAAATTAGTTTAGGGTCGTTATTCAGAGGAAATTGGAGCGGCTGGGGGAGAGCTCAGACTCCACTATCTTGTCTCCCGCTCCCAGATGAGGGCTTCTTAATCCAAAAAAATGAGGACTTTGATTATTTGTGGAGTAGGAGGAGCCATCCTTGTTGTTCATACGGGTATATTCAGATCTACACATTCCCCAAATTCAGCACACCTTCATTAAGTATCTTCAGCACAAGGCACTCTGGTAAGCCTTGGAAATACATTGACTCAAATGAAAGAGTCTCTTTTCTCTAAGACCAAATCCTTATGATGTGTTCCCTTTACACATGATAAGATAGGTTACATATCCTCCTGAGTGCACACGAGGTGACAATTATTCTCTAATATTCTCTCTTTAATAGTCATTAGTTTGGCACAAAGTTAAAATTGATATCTGGTAGCTAGTGATTTTTGAGGCTTTTAGCAAAATACCATCTTTAAATGAATACAAAAATGGTCCATTCTTTTATAAAGATCACGGACTGAGTTTGATGTTGCTGGCGTTTTACACTGTGTTTAGGCATAATAACTTTCAAAGAAAAAAAATATATATTTATACATTTTGATAATGAAATGAACAACAAAATAAATAGAACATTACATACAAGGAATAATACATAGGTCATATTGGATCAAGTATTCTGTTTATTTTGTTATCCATTTTAAAATCTGCCCTTTTAATAACCCTGTTTCCTGAAAACATTTTCAAAGATAACCTCTTTCACTTGTTTCACATTTTAGAAACCAAAAAGTGTTAAGAGTTTGCTGTTTTATTGCAAAGATGAATAGTCTGAAATGTTTACTTGTGCCTATGAATATATACAGTTATGATATATGAAAGCAAGAATATATTATTGAAGATGTTATTTACTTTTCTTGATGTCAGTGAAAAACAAAATTAACTTCTCTGACTTGCAATTAATCCTCAAGTGATATTATTCTTTTCAAGGACGTTTCTCAGAAATACAGATAACATACACATCTTCATTCTTCAAAAAAAATGCTCATCAGTGAATGGCTTCTTCCATGATATATTTGAAAATTATTTTATCAAAACCTTTTTTTCCATTGTCACTGAAAAAGTAAAGCTTGTATCTCTAAAAATATAAATAAAAACATGCACAAATATATATGGTTACAAAATTCCTACCTGAAAAGTTTTGAAATTTAGATAAAATAGAGACAGCAGAAAGTGGCAAAGAAAGAGAGAGATGGAGAGAGACAGTCAGAGACAGAGAGAGACAGCGAGACAAAGAGAAGCAGAGAGAGACAGAGAGATAGAGATAGAGAGACAGAGAGAAAGAGACAGAGAAAGAGACAGAGAGAGAGAGAGAGAGAAATGGAGGGAGGGAGGAACAGGGAAGGAAGGAGGGAAATAGGGTTAATTGACACTCCAAGATTCTCACAGCTGGAGGCTTGATTTAAACTGATATCTTCCTGGTGCTCTATCTGTTAGCCACTTAGCTGTTCCTAGCTGCAGGAAATTAATGTCACTGTTTGATGAATTCTAGATGATATATATAACAATAAAAACCAGCAATATATATTTTTTGGTATGTGCAACTTTTTTAGAATTATAGAATTTAGAGTTGGAAAGGTCCTTATAGATATTAGATTTAGAGATGAAAGATAATTTTGAGGTCACCTAATATAATCCCCTCCTGTTTCAGAAATGAAGAAATTGAAACTCAGAAATATTAATACCCAATATCACAAAGATCATAAATGGCAGAGTCAGCATTTGTACTAAGATCCAAAGACTCCAAAATACTTACTATATTGAACTCTTATTCTGCCATTAAGGAAAATAATATTTTTTTATTTTAAAGAATTCCTATGAATAGGACATCATAATTATAAGGAAAATAATTTTGTGAACATTTATCAACAATCAAATTAATAGTCATAAAATGTAAGCAATTCTACTCGGCATACCCTATGGAGAAAGACAAACGTATTAATTCTTGTCCTATGTTTTATCCTGACATTATCCCACACAGTGAGAATTAACTTTTGTTGCTGTTGTTGTTTAGTAATTTTTCAGTATAATGGATTGGTTTTCTATTTCCTTTTGCAGCTTATTTTACAGATGAGCAAATTATGGCAAACAGGAATAAGTATCTTGCCTAGGGTCAATTTGGAAGTTTCTGAGACTGTATTTGAACTCAATTCCTCCTAGATCAAGGGTTGGTACTGTCCACTGTGCTACCACATTAAACATATTCTTCTGTATTTCATCATTCTACTTTACTCATTTATAATGCTAAGACTTTTGCAACCTTTAACTAGATGCCATTTTATCATTATCTGATTTTTAACTGTTCTTACTAAGAAGCTATGCCAGGGTATTTCAAAGAATATGGAAAAATTATAGTTGAACAATTTATGTTACTATATTTAAAGTTGTTTTTTTATTTTTAAAACATGCATAGTCTTCAACATTTATCCTTGCAAAACCTTGTATACAAATATTTTCCCTGCCTTCCCCTAACCCCTCCCCTAGACTGCAAATAATGTTAAGCATATGCAATTCTTCTATAAATATTTCCACAATTATCATGTGTAAGTATGCATAAGAAAAATCAAAAAATGAGAAAGAAAACAAAATGCAAGCAAATAGCAACAACAAAAAGTGAATATACTATGCTGTGACCCATATTCAGGCTCCACAGTCCTCTCTTTGGGTGCAGATGGCTCTCTCCATCACAAGATCATTGGAACTGTTTTGAAACGTCTCATTGTTGAATAGAACCATGTCCATCAGATTTCATCATTGTATAGTCTTGTCGGTGCTGTGTACAATGATCTCCTGGTTCTGCTCATTTCACTCAGCATCAGTTCATGCAAGTCTCTCCAGGCCTCTCTGAAATAATTTTGCTGGTCATTTCTTACAGAACAATAATATTCCATAACATTCATATACCATAACTTATTCAGCCATTCTTCAACTGATCCACTTAGTTTCCAGTTCCTTGCCACTACAAAAAGGGCTGCCACAAACATTTTTGATAATGTAGGTCCTTTCCCTTTTTTATGATCTCCTTTGGAGTACAAACCCAGTACAAATACTGCTGGATCAAAAGGTATAGACAGTTTGATAACCCTTTGGGAATAGTTCCAAGTTGCTCTCCAGAACAGTTGGATCAGTTCACAACTCCACCAACAATGTATCAGTGTCCCAGTTTTACCAAATCCCTCTACCATTCATCATTATCTATTCCTGTCATCTTAGCCAATCAGAGAGGTGTGTAATGGAACCCAAGAGTAGTCTTAATTTGAATTTCTCTGATCAAGAGTGATTTAGAGCATTTTTGCATATGACTAGAAATGGTTTTAATTTCTTCAACTGAAAATTGTCTGTTCATACTCTTTTACCATTCATCAATTGGAGAATGGCATGTATTCTCAGTTCTTTATATATTTTAGAAATATGTCCTTTATCAGAACCCTTGGATGTAAAATAATTTTCCAGTTTACTGTTTCCCTTCTAATCTTGTCAGCATTGGTTTTGTTTGTTTAAAAATACTTTTTAACTTAATATAATCAGTTATCTATTTTGCATTCCATAATATACTCTAGTTCTTCTTTGGCCAGAGTCCTTCCTTCTCCACAGATCTGAGAAGAAGACTATACTTTGTTCTTAAAATTTACCCTTTTCTCACTCTTTATGTCAAAATCATGAACTCGTTTCAACCTTATTTTGGTATACCATGTTAGATGTGGGTCAATGTCTTGTTTCTGCCATACTGATTTACAGTTTTTCCTGCATTTTTTTGTCAAATAGTGACATTATCCCAGAGGCTGTGGTCTTTGGGTTTACCAGACACTAGATTATGATAGTCACAGACTATTATGTCTTGTGAAACTAACCTATTCCACTCATCAGCTACTCTGTTTCTTAGCCAGTACCAAATGGTTTTGATCACTGCAGCTTTATAATATAGTTTAGATCTGGTACAGCTGGGACACTTTCATTTGTATTTTTTTTCATTGATTCCACTGAAATTCTTGACCTTTTGCTCTTCCAGATGTACTTTGATAATTTTTCTAGCTCTGTAAAATAATTTCTTGGGAATTTGATTAGTATGGCAATGAATAAGTAGATTAATTTAGGTAGAACTGCATTTTGATTACATTAGCTCAGCCTAACCATGAGCACTTGATATTTTTCCAATTGATTAGATCTGACTTCATTTGCTTTGTAAGTTGTAATTTCTTTGTCTTGTAATTGTGTTCATATAGTTCCTGACTTTGTCTAGACAGGTAGACTCCCAAATAGTTTATTTTATCTACAGTAATTTTAAATAGGATTTCTCTTTGTATCAATTGCTGCTGGACTTTGTATAGAAATGCTGATGATTTATGTAGATTTATTTTGTATCCTGCAACTTTGCTAAAGTTTTGAATTGTACTTAGTAGTTTTTTGGTTTATTTCCTAGGATTATTTAAGTATAACATCATATCTTCTGCAAAGAGTGATAATTCCTCATTATCTACTCTAATTCCTTTAATTTATTTTTCTTCTCTTAGCTGCTAAAGCTAATATTTTAATACAATATTGAATAAAAATGAATTGTCTTCCCCTTAATACCATCACTCATACCCTTAGAGGAGATAAGATAGAAGCAAAAATCTAAAAATATTGCTCCACATAAGTGAAGCTTTTTTTTTTCCTTTATTGTGTATTGAAACTGTCTTTGATATTTAATTATTTCAGAAGATTAAAGGTTTAGGATTGTAATATCACTTTTTGGTTGTGTGAATACAAATATTCAGGAGTTTTAGTTTCTTGACTGGTTGATCATGATGAACACCTTAGATTCAGGAGATATTCACTGAGTTGAATCACCTCATGGTATAGTTGATGTGCTAACTTTTGATTAAACATATGTCTCTTCCCCCCTACTCTCCCACCCCAATTTTGCATCCAAATCTCCAAGGGACTTGTCTAAACATGGAAGTTCTTATCACCAAAATCACTACATCATATACCCAAACAATATCATAATAGGCAGAAAGATATTGCTATAGATAAGGTATAAATCTTGGAAGCAGGGAGATCTCTTTTCAAATTCTTCTTCAAATAATTACTGCATGTGTGACATGGGAAAGCCACTTAACCTCTCTCAGTCTCAATTCTTTACCTGTAATGGGGAGATAATTATGCTACTTTCCTCTAAAGATACCTTGAAGTGATCACTATCTTGTTCTTTTTTTTATTTCACCTAATCAATATTTCCTCAAAAGATACCACAAAATAATATAAAGGAAGGAAAGAAAAACATTATCCTGACTGTCAAAGACTAGAATTTCTAAAGTCTGTCATTGATTTCCAGTATCAGAAAGTATTGTATCAGAAAGCAGAACAACATTTGTCAGTTTCTCAGAAATCGGTTTTCTATCCTTTCTTCCTGGTAGAAGGGAAAAAATGATTCATAATTGGTAACCAAAGAAACACCAAGCATGTCAATAGATAATTTATGTATAACAGTGTAAAAAACAATTTGGACTATGTTCATTTCTATTTTGAGAGAACTTCCCTAACAAAACACTTAAACTGAGTGACAATATTCATTTTAATAGGAAAACTAATTTTTTTCAAAGCATAACATAAACTCTTAATTTATCTGTTTATTAGAAGGCAATAAATACTTGTTTTTACCTATTGGAATAATTTTAACATAATTGATTGACATGTTTAAAATTATATTTAGTTAAGGCTTCATGATAGGGACTATTTACAAAGAAATTTACATCAAATGTATTGTTTTGGAAAGTATATAAAAGAAAGACATACTTTTTTGGGAAAGAGCACTGAACCTGAAGTTAAAAAAAAGACTTGGATGCTCTTTAAATATTGCCAGTGTGATAGTAATCACCTTAGTCTCCACAACCTAAATGTCAGAAATGTTACATTTCTCCTGCCCCAAAAGTTCTGATGCACCTTTAAGGGAGTTGAGTGCCTGATCTCCTCCTACACCAATTCCAGCTCTCATCATCTCTGTCCATCTGAGAGCTTCTCAAGCTCCTCATTTCCATTTAAAATTTTTTCACTTTATATGAAAGAGTATTTTCATCCAAGTTTTGTTGTTTCCAATTGTTCAGTGATGAAGAGAGTCATCTACACCAAAAGAGAGGACTGTGGGATCTGAGTGTGGATCACAAAATAGCATTTTCACTCTTTCTGATGCTGTTTGCTTGCATTTTGTTTTCCTTCTCAGTTTTTTTATCTTCTTGATCCAATTTTTCTTGCGCAGGAAGATAACTGTATAAATATGTATACATATATTGGATTTAACATATATATTTAACATGTATTAGACTACCTGCCATCTAGGGGAGAGGGTAGGGGGAATGAGGGGAAAATATGGATCACAAAGTTTTGCAAGGATCAACATTGAAATATTATCCATGCATATGTTTTGTAAATAAAAAGCTTTAAAAAAAAGAACAGAGAAAGAAAGAAAGAAGAAAAAAGAAAGAAAAGAAAAAAAGAAAGAAAGAAAGAAAGAAAGAAAGAAAGAAAGAAAGAAAGAAA
>JAJPUD010003200.1:247788-264707 GCA_023553655.1 Myrmecobius fasciatus
AAAGAAAGAAAGAAAGAAAGAAAGAAAGAAAGAAAGAAAGAAAGAAAGAAAGAAAGAAAGAAAGAAAGAAAGAAAGAAAGAAAGAAGGGAAGAAGGAAGGAAGGAAAGAAAAAAAGAAAGAAGGAAAGAAGGAAAGAAAAAGAAAGAAAGAAAAAGAAAGAAAGGAAAGAAAGAAAAAAAGAAAGAAAGAAAGAAAAAAGGAAAGAAAGAAAACTTTTGTTGTTTGTCCTTAGTTCTTGAAGACAACCAGGGTATCAGGAAGGTGATTCCATGACATCCAAGTGAATTGGATTTGAGGGAGAAAGGACTTTTTAAAGTCACCTGCCTCATTCTGTCCCGTAGAACCCTCATAAGTCAGGGACCAAATATAGATTAGGAGGACTGGAAAGGGCCCTGGTTACAGTGGGAGACCTTGATCTAGTTAAGCTAATCTGATGAAGAGATTGCAGTTTGATTGAAGCAATCCTCCATTTATTGATAAAAGTTAAGTAAGAAAGAAATGAGGCAAAGAATGGCCTACTTTACCTAATCAAAAATAGATAAATAAACAAAATAAATGTGTAAATGCATGAATAAATAAATGGAATCACTCTGGAAGAGAAAAACCCTGGGTTTCTGGTAAAAAAAAAAATGCTATTTAAATTCACTCTTAGGCAATTCAGACAAAAACAAAGGCCAAATGGGTTTGACCTGAGAAATCTTCTTGGTGAGAGACAGAGAGAGAGAGACAGAGACACAAAGAGAGACAGAGACAGAGGGAGATAGAAAGACAGAGAGAGACAGAACAAGAGAGAGAAAGAGACAGAGAAAGAGAGGCAGAGAGGGACTTACAGAATCAGAGAGATAAAGAGAGTCAGAGAGACAGAGACAAATAGAGAGACAAATAGAAAAAGAGAGACAGACAGAGAGGGAGGGAGACATAAAGAGAGAGAGAGACAGAGAGAGAGACGGAGAGAGAGAGAGAGAGAGAAACAGAGAGACAGGGAAAGAGAAATAGAGAGACAGAGACAGAGAGAGATAGAGACAGAAATAGAGAAAGAGACACAGAAAGAAAGAGACAGACACAGAGAGAGACACAATAAGAGACAGACAGACAGAGAGAGAGAGAGAGAGAGAGAGAGAGAGAACACAAAGACACAAAGGCACAGATATAGAGACCCACAAAGAAGGTCCCAGTGTCTTATTCCTACAGCCTTTTGCAGCTACACAGCAAAGTGAAAGAGCCTGAGTCCACCTACATGGGAGACAAAAAAGATGTGCTCCCAGAAGCAGGGTACTGTTCTATCACCCAAAGATACCTCCAACCCAGGAGATCTGGAAATACACAAAAGCCCATTACAAGTGTGCTGACATGGGCACATCGCATCATATTTCTGAGCCTCAGTTTTGCCATCTGTACCTGTAAAATGGGAATGATAACATATTTTTATTGCGTTATTCATAGGCTTATTGTAAGGATCAAATGAAGTAATGTATGTAAAGCACTTTGCAATGAATTACATACATATTAGATATTATTAGTCTTGCTGATTTCTATTTTAGGAATATTTATAAATAGATACAAATATTGTTGCCCTATAAAGGACTCATTCCTTTCTGTAGTCTTTGCAATGTTTCTCATATATCTATACATACATACATATATATTTTTGCTTATGCTCCTACTTAACAGCAGTCATTAATTTACTGATACCCTGTCTATCAGGCCCACATCATCTTGATTAGAGCTGTTATCCTAATCAAAAGCCTGATAATTAAGACTATCTATCTGTAGAGTTCTAAGTGCTAAGATGAGTTGAAGATCCTAATTAAGATTATTTAGGTGTTACTTAAATGCCATCATTTGATTCAGCTAATCATACCAGCAGGTACATTAGATTTGCATTAATGTTCTGCTGAAGCCAGCAGCTATTTAAGCAGATCAAAAATGTAGATTACAGACACTATTTCAAATATCTTTATTTGAGTGTGATACTGAGACAATGTATAAAGGTAAGCAGAATGCTAGAACAGCCGGGTTATTCCAATGTTTTTTAATTTACTTTATGGTAATAAGTGGAGTATTTAAAATAAACAGTCTATTTATTGAATTTGCAATGATGTTGCATTCATTCTTTCTCTCTTTCTCCCTTTCTGACCCACAGAACACACACATGCACATACACACACATACTTATACACATACTTGAAAACACCAACTCATTTTATGCAAATACTCAATTTTAATCATTATGTATATTTTCAGTGAGATTTTTTAAAGACTAAACTTAGGTCCCTGAGTTAAGATGGTTGAAAAAATATTTTTTTCAGATAAATATCTGTTTTTTTTTTCAGAACTGAAACACAATTGAATGCTAATTTTGATTTTAAATATTCTCATAAATATCTAAAAGTCAGTGAACAGAAATAAAATTTTAAAATAACAAATGGTGAAATAGTTATTAATAATGTGTACTTATAATGACTATCTCATAGATAATTAGAAATATACTTCTTGTGGCTATACAAAGCTTTGCCATTTAGATGCAAAATGAAATGATCAATACAAATTATAATATTTCTCTACCAAATCACTTTCAAGAAATTCTACATTTCCCCCTATGGAATTACCATATGTTTATAACACCTGATCTCATGTTTTGAAAAATCAGTCAATATTGATATATAAATAAAGTTGACTTTTGAAAAAAAAAAGACAACTTGAACTTCATATACATTTTATATGCTTTTCAACTATTAGCAATACTCTATTGGAAATATTTAAAAATTATTGTCAAAAGTTTATGTTTCTTGTCTTTTGCTAAACTTCTGGTGGACGTTCAATATTAATAAGCCCCGCTTATACTTCAATAACTCTATGTAACATCCGAGAAAATATTTATTCTAGTGGTATAAATCAAAGCTCATCCATGCTTTCCATCATTACTGGGATCCTTGTACAGATTCTCATGACAATATTGCCCCTTGTGACTCACCTCAAGAGCTAAATCAATGTGCTTCATGTGCATCATTTAGATTGTTTAGCATTGAATGGCTTTAAATATGACACTTAGGCTAAGTCTAATATAGTTTTGCTAATGACCAATTCACCTTCCCCCTCCCCTCCAGACACATACCTCTTAGATCATGTCTCAGGTTCGTGACTAGACAAGAAAATCATCAGTTGTTGGTGCTTCCATTTCAAATGCTCTCATTCATTCTTTAATTTACTACCTTTTCATTAAACTGAAACTGCCCTCTGCAAAGTTAATGAGTGATCTCTTTATTACCTAATAGAATTTTTTTATATCCTAATTCGCTTTAACTCTTTGAAATATTTGACATGTCAATCACAGTCTTTTCCTATTTTGCTTAGTAGGTTGTTTTAAACAGTTTTTCCAATTGAAAAAAATTTATTATTTTCTATCTGATCCCATTTCAAGCTACTTTGCTGTGGTTGTAGCTATGTCACATGAACGAACTCTACTTTTGCCCCTCTTCTTTTTTATCCTGTCACTTGATAGTGTCATCAGCCCCAGAAACTTTGAGAAACAAGTGTGTCTTGAAGACTTCATCATCTATGTAATAGTCTGATGGTGAATAACCCAACATTATGATAGTGAAGACTTTTGGCTAAAATGTCTTTTAATTTATTCTTTCTTGATGTAAATAAATAGTTATCAAAAATATATTTGTTATTTATCTACGAATTAAACATGTATGTTCTTATATAATGAGTTAGTAAGAGTTTTTGATTACCTATAAAACAAGTATTTTTAAATTATTTATATTCTAAATAACATATATACAGATATATGATAACTTTTTTTAAAGCTTAAATATTCACTGATATGTTGCCTGTATGATAATTTCAAGATATTTTTACATTATACTTATGTTAATATTAAGTTTTCCACACATTCCTGGTTATGATTTTTTCATATTAAGTAACATATGTATGTATATATACATGTATATACACACATACATACACACACATACATATGTCAAGATATTTTGTATTGGTTAGCTGTTATTAAAAATTGGTGACTGTACATTCTTTACAAGATTGATGTCATACTTGAAGATAACTTTCAGTTTTTCATGGTGACCAGAGATAGGACCATGCTAGCACTGAATTTCAACCATCCCCTCTAATACATTATTAAAAGTGTCACTAATTAACAGAATCATCCAATTTAATTTTCTCTTGCTTGTCACTGATGAGGGTGTTGATAAACCATAATCAGTCAGTGCTATGAGGCTCTGAATGAATAGGGAGGTGAAATGAGAAGCTAGTGTTATTTGACAATCTAATAATAAGTTTTAGAATAATTTATTGTTAGATGTATTTGAAATCATTATGATATTAATGTGTCTAAGACATACATACATATGTCATATAATATTTTCTAGAGGAATAATTAGCAATTCAAAATAGAGATTGCCCTAAAAGTAATGTGGCCAGCTTATTTTATTACTCAAGTTCCTGATACTTGCATGCATCATTTATGATCATCACTTTGATTGTACTGAATACATTTTGATTTTCATTTTTGTTAAAGGTACCTACTAAAACTTAATGCAATTTAATTATTACATTTATCCTTTATACTGAGATTTTCTTGCTGGAAAGTAATTTCTATTATCTTGGTGACTATTGCTCTAGATGCACCCTGTGATCTGGATTATTCAATAGAATGATATAAAAATGTCTTTTCAATAAAGGATTGTTAATTAAGCAAGATATAAAATGTGTCAGAAAAATTTTGAAGGAAAATATTTTCAATAATTATAGTTTTCTACTTCTGGTACTATCGATAACCAATGCTATCAATATCAAGATCTAGGATACAGCAATGAATATTGAATATGTGGTTTCAGTCACCTCTTAAAATCAGAATTGTGTAATTAAAGCATTTTCTGACAATATATTTTATTCTTATTATTTCTATTTCCCTGTTACTATGATTTCAATCATCTGTGTTTCTTTTTTAACATTTCCTTCTGGTAGCTAATGTTCCTATAAAAATAAATCTGAAACAATAGATGTTTAACTATTTGGATGTGTAAATAAAGTTTTCATACAATTCAGGTCAGAGACTGGGTCATTCATATTTTAAGTAACTTAAAATACAGGGAGCATTTCTTTGTTGAAAATCTGGGAAATTTGGGTTTCCTGTTTTGTTTCACTATGATTGAAAAGAAAACATTTTTTCCATTCGATTTTCATTTATAATTTATTCATTATAATGAAATGTGAGTTTTTAAATATCATTTTCTTTTATTATGGAAACACGTGGAAAATTATGAGCACAATTAAAATAACATAATATGTATTCAATAATTGTATCTCACATAATGATAAAATTATTAAAACCATGCATTGGTTAGGATATTATTATACTTATATTTTTCATTTTACAATATGTCTGTCACATCATGAAATTACAGTTTCCTCAATTATTACATGAAAAAATTCTACAAACATTCTTCTAATTCTGAAATTCTATGCTTTCTGATTTTTTTATACACATTGCTCAACCTCTCCACAAAGATTTGAAAGAATGAGGACAAAGTCATAGGCATATGTTATCAAATGAATAGAGAACGTATCTGCATTAAGGCTTTGTTTTGGGATGTTGCATTGAAAATCTCTAGGAACCAATTTTTCTAATAGTCACAATTTCAAAATTCCTATTCCTTGATCCAAATAGGTAATCCTGATTAGAAAGTTTCATGAAGAATTCTTATTTCCCTTCTTGAATGTTTAAAATGTTTCTTTCCATATTTTTTGGGGGGAAAGTAACAAAAGGAATGAAACAACCGATCATCCACCCATCATCCAACTACCATCCAATTCTTATCTGTGGCTCCAAGAAACTAAAGGGTGGCCAGCAGTCACACTCTGGTAAAACCATCTTGGCAAATGGGTCAAACCAGGTTGAGGGTGATCAACAAACCTTAAAAGTCATTGATGAATTAGAGTGTTGTCTACTACAAGCATGGGAAGATTCCTTCCTGTGGAATAGGCAGAAGAGAACAATTTGCACCAATGACTAAAATAAAGTAGCTAAAACAGGGACTGTGAGACTGAGATCTGAATCAAACAGCAAAGATGTCAAGGTCATCTGATGCATTCTGAGTCATCACCAGTTGCCTTGACTTTTGGCTGACCCTGGGCTCCCATGACTCTGGAAGAGAGAATGAAATTGGTTGACTTTGTGTAATTCTGCTTCACTTAAACCTAATTCATGCTCAAGTCAAGACATTATCTGTGAAATCATTTGTCCTCTTGAAAAATGCAGGACAGATAACAAAGACATGTGTATATCAAGAATAACCTGAAATTTATATAAATGATCTTATTATATATATCTTTATATATGTAACATATACATGTATGCCTTCCTATATAAATTATTTTACATATACATAAATACAAATAGATATATCTACATCTATTCATATATACATACACACACACATATATATATATATAATATACATATATATATATATATACATATATATACATACATGTGGGGGGGTTCCTGCTGCCTTTGCAATTCAAACTCTGGATCTTAAAATATTTCATAAATACAACAAACAAAAATTGTACGACAACAATTTTATTGGTCAACTTGTATTCTGTATTTTTATTAAATCCTTTAAATGTTTTCTGCTAGGTTATATGGAATTGAGGAATAGGATATCCATTAAGATACCTATAGTCTGCTGAATTTCAATGGATATAGATCTTGAAGCAAACTTGTAGATCTCCTAATAGTTCCAGGAATCCAAGAATCCTCAGAATGACTTAGTTGAGATCCAGAAATAGTGAAGGTCTCACATATTGTAAGAGTTGAAATCAGTACTTAAAATACCCTAATTTCATATTCAATAACTTTTTCATTAAAATATGGTATCTATAATCAGAAAATAAGCATTCCTGAACTATTAATGAAGGTCAAGAGGGGAAATATGGCTTTCAAAATTTTGTTTAGCTTTTTTCTAGTAATACCTCTCTATTGGTTTAATTTAGATATATATTCTTTACTTTGCCCTATTTTATGATACTAGGAATTATTACAAGAAAAAAGAGGGGGAATATTAAGAATAGTTTAATTCATTTTAGTGGTAATACACATTTTAAACAGGCTCAAGATTCAGCCAAGAATTCACAATGATGAAAAATAAAAATTATATTTTGTAAATATTCTAAAAATTATATATTTTTTAGGAATAGGGTCAAAACTGATCTGAAAAGATTTATAATAATGGAAAACAGACCCCAGAATCAATTTACAAACAAAGATGGATTTTATTTCTTAGATTTTGAATATCCTCTTCAAAATAACTCAGATTTCAGGTGCTACTCCATTTACATAGAAGAAGACATTTTCTGGGTATATTTGCATAGAAATAGATATTTTCAAGGTGGTTCATAGATTCATATACTTTTGGAGCTAGAAAGGACCTTATAGATCATTTAGTTCAAAACTCTCATTTTATAGCTGACAAAAAAGGAAGCTTAGAGAAGGAAAATGATTTGATGACAAAGTCATAGAATCTGTTATAGGAAAAAATCTGAATTGGGAAATGCAGTATCTTTTGGATAGTTTCTCATTTTGATACAATATTGATTCTTATGAATATGTATCAATATTATATATATTGCATATGGATCTAGCTATATTTTTGTATATTTACATACCTATCTATATTTAACATATTTTTCTTAATTTGTATTGTAAACTTTTCAAGCTTCAGATTTGAGCATCTCCCCTTTATATTTTTCCTACATATTTATTTTCCTAATTACATCCATTAGTCCTGGTTAATAATCTTTGTACAAACTCAAACAGTTCTTCTCTTCCTTGGATGTTTACAAATGATGTACAAATATTTGCAAACTATATTCTTGCCCATATTCCTTACTTATTATTTAGTCAAAGTAAAACATCATTTAGTTGCAGACACTAATCATCAAGAAGTGGAATTACAATTTAATCTCTCCATGAGTTCGTAGAAATTAAATTAGGGATATCAACTCAAAGTAGACTTTCCATTTTATCTATGAGCAAAATACTATGAGTATCTAAGTATATAACATGCTTTAACATATACATTTTGATGTAGCATAAGGAGTGGATAGAGACGGACTTAGAATCAGTAACATATGGTTTCAGATCTTTATTCTTGCACTCATCACTGTGTCTTTAGGCCATCACTTAACTTTTTAGCATTATATGAACCTCTCAGATTATGAGTTGCAGAATAGTTGCTAATGGCCATTGGTTGAAGGAATTGCCCCACTGACAGGTTTTTTTTGTTTTGTTTTGTTTTTTTACCAATGAAATAATTGATCTGGATTGATTCCCATTCTTGTATGTCTCCTCCCACATTTCTCACGTCTTCCAAACAACAGCAATTCAGATCTTCTTTATAAAGAATGATTTTGTTGAGATGAATGCTAAGTCAAGACTCTTAATGAGAATAGTGAAAGAAGTAGTGATCATGAGCATTTAACAATATTGGATCTATAACTGCATTGTGCAGCAGTGTAGTAAGGAGTAAAGGAAGACAAAAATAATGAATGGCTAAGACTTTTTTTGCATATGAATTTAATTGATAAGTAATATAGCAGGGGTAGCTAGGTGGTGCAGTGGATAGAGCACCAGCCCTGAAATCAGAAGGACCTGAGTTCAAATCTGACCTCAGACACTTCCTAGCTGTGTGATCCTGGGCAAGTCACTTAACCCCAATTGCCTCAGGAAAAAAAAAAAAAGAAAGAAAGAAAGAAAAGTAATATAGCAAGTTCTGGAGGGAAAGCCAGAATGACAGAGGAAAGCCGGGAAGCCACTCCAGTTTTCCCAGTTTCCCTGGGAAAACAAAACAAAACAACATGAAAATAAGATTTTGAACAGAGTCAGTTGGAATAAAACCACTCTCCAGCTCAAGAAAGATTAGTAAGACTATAAAAAGATTCGTCTCACTGGGGTAAAAAAGGTGTTCAGCCCAACTCAGACAGACTCTGGGAAAATCTGTGAGAGAGACTTAGAGCTAATCACAAATGAGACCCTCTACCTTGGCTCAGCAGACAGAGCAGCGGGGCAGCCTCCAGTCCCATAAAAAAGGCAAAATGCAAGCTTGGGAAAGCAGGCTATGGCCTGGAGAGAGCATGTAGGGTTACCCCTTACTGTGAGCAAGACACCCAATACAAGGGATCAGAGCTGCACAGGAAGCCTGGGACAATGCTCCCAGGAGCAGAGCTCAATGACAAAAGTCACACTATAGAGGAGGAAAAAGGAGAGAAAATGAGCAAGAAACTGAAAACAACCTCAGCCATAAAAAGCTACTATGGTGAAAGGGAAGACCGAAACAGCCACTCAGACGAGCACAAAATATCCACAGGGGAAATGTCAAAGAGTGAAACGCCTTGGTCTCAAGCCCAAAGACACTTCTTGGAAACACTCATTAAAGACTGTAAAAGACAAGAGAGGTAAAAGAAAAATCATCAACTTGGAAAAGGAAAACAATTTAAAAAACGTTTGACCAAAAGCAAAAAAAAAATGGATGTAACAAAAAAGATAAGGAAATAAATTATATCATATTATATAGACAATGAAGTAGTATCAATAATAAATGTATATGCACCAAATGGTACAGCATCCAAATTCTTGGCAAGAAGTTAAACCAGTTACAGAAAGAAATAGACAGCAAAACCATACACCTCTCAGAGTTTGATAGATTTAACCACAAATAAATAAGAAAGAAACTAGGAAGGTTAATAGAATCTTAGAAACTTAAATAAGCTAGAAATCTGAAGAAAATTGTATAGATAGAAAGGAATATACATTTTTCTCAGCAGTATCTGGCACATGCACAAAAATAGACCATATATTAGAGCATAAAAACCTCACAATTAAATGAAGAAGGCAGAAAGAGTAAATGTTTTTTTTTATATTATGATGTATTAAAATCACATTCAACAAAGTGACAGAGAAAGATGAATAATAAGAGTAAAAACAAATTGGAAATTAATTAACCTAAATCTAGAGAAGAAGTGGAGCAAACAACAAATTATAGAAACAATCAATAATTTCATCCAAAAGAATGACAATAATGAGAACATACCAAAACCTATGGGATGCAACCAAAGCAGTTCTTAAGGGAAATTTTATACCTCTAAATAGTTACATGAATAAAATAGAGAAAGAGGAGCTCAATTAATCAGGAATGCAACTAAAAAATCTAGAAAGGTAAGAAATTTTAAAAAATCAATTAAATACAAAATTAAAAATTCTGAAAATCAGAGAAGAGATTAACAAAATTAAAACAAAAAGTTATTGAACTACTTAATAAATTATTATTATCTATCTGATCGCATGTTTAGGTTATATATAAATATAAATATATGTATTATGAAAAATCAACAAAATAGAAAAAAAACTGTTTAATTTGATTAAAAAAAGGAAAGAAAAAATGGCCAGCATCAGAAATAAAAGGGGTGAACTTAACACCAATGAAGAAGAAATTAAAGCAATAGTTAGGAGCTATTTTGCCCAACTGTATGCCAACAAATCCAATAATCTAATTGAAAGATGAATATTTACAAAAATATAATTTTCCCAGATTAATAGAAGAGGAAATAAATTACTTATATAGTCCCACTTTAGGGGGAAAAAGGGAATTGAATAAGCCATAAGCCATAATAAGCCTTAAGAAAAAATATCCAGGGCCTGATGAATTTACAAGTGAATTCTACCAAACACTTAAAGAACAATTAATTCCAATACTATGTAAATTATTTGGAAAAATAGATAAAAAAGGAGTTGTGCCAAATTTCTTCTATGACACAAATATGGTACTGATACCTAAGCCAGGAAGAGGCAAAATAGAGAAAGAAAATTACAGTCCAATCTCCCTAATGAATATTGATCTAAAAATTTTTAAATAAAATATTAGCAAAGCTATTGCAACAATTTATCAGCAGGATAATACACTATTACCAAATGGGATTTATACCAGGAATGCAGGACCAGTTCAATATCAGGAAAAGTATTGGCAAAATGGATCGTATCAATAACAAAACTGAAAGAAATATTATAATCTCAATATATGCAGAAAAAGGTTTTGACAAAACACAGTTGCCATGCCTATTATTTGGTGAATATAGGAATAAATTGAGTTTTCTTTAAAATGATAAACAGCATCTATCTAAAACCATCAGTAAAAATTATCTGTAATAGAGAGAAACTAGAAGCATTTCCAGTAAATCAGGGCTGAAACAAGAATGTTCTTTATAACCACTATTATTCAATATTGAAATGTAGGCTTTAGCAATTAAAAAAAGGAAAAAAAAAAGGAATAAAGGAATTAAAATAGGCAATGCTGAGATGAAGCCATCACTCTTTGCAGAAGATTTGAAGGTATTCTTAGAGAATCCTAGAGAATTATTATCCAAAAAAAGACTCTGCTTGAAACAATTAATAACTTTGACAAAGTTACAAGATATAAAATAAACCCACACAAATCATCAGCATTTCCAATAAGAGATAGAAAGAAAAAAATCCATTTAAAATAACTGTTGACAAAATGAAATATTTGGGTGTCTACCTGTCAAGACAAACTCAGGAACTATACAATTTATACAATTTCAAAACACTTTTCACACAAATAAAGTAATATCTAAACAACTGGAAAAATAGCAATTGCTCATGGGTAGCTCAAGCAAACATAATAAAAATGACAATTCTACTTAAATTGGTCTACTTTTTCAGTGCCATACTAATCAAAGTGCCAAGAAATTATTTTATCAAGTTAGGAAAAAAAATACAATTCATCTGAAAGAACAAAAGGGAATTAATGAAAAAAAAATACAAAGAATGTTGACCTGGTATTACCAGACTTAAAACTATACTATAAAGCATCAGTCATCAAATCCTTTTGGTTCTAAGAAATAATGTGGTGGATCAGTGGGATACATTAAATAAACCTAATAGAATAATCAATCTAGTGTTAGATAAACTCACAAACTCCAATTTCTGGGATAATAACTCATTATTTCACAAAAATTTCTGGGAAAACTTAAAAATATTGTCAGAAACTCAGCATGGATATATATCTCATATCCTATACTAATGTGAGGTCAAAATAGGTACATGATTTAGATATAAAGGGTGATACTACTAGCAAATTAGAAGTGCAAGAAGTAGTTTACTTAGCAGATCTCTGAAGAAGGGAGGATTTTATCAACAAAAAAGAACTAAAGAACACTATGAAAGGAAAAAATGGTCAAATTTGATTTCATTAAATTAAAATGTTTTTGTACAAATGAAACCAACAAAACCAAGATTAGAAGGGAAGTAGAAAGTTGGGGAAATTTTTTTTATAGTCAGTGTTTCTGATAAAGAACTCATTTCTAAAATTTATGAAGAACAGTATCAAATTTGTAAGAATACAAATCATTCTCCAATTGTCAAATGATAAAAGATTATAAATATACAATTTTCAGATGAATAAATTAGTCATCTGTAATCATATGAAAAAATGCTTCAAGTCACTATTGATTAGATAAATGCAAGTTAACATAACTCTGAGGTATCACTTCACTCCTCTCAGTTTGGCTAAAATGACAGGAAAAAATAATGATAAATAGTGGAGGAGATGTGGGAAAACCGGGACACTAATACATTGTTGGTGGAGTTGTGAACAGATCCAACCGTTCTAGGGAGCAATTTGGAACTATGCTGAAAGGGCTATCAAACTGTGCATACCATTTTACCCAGCAGTGCCATGACTGTATCTGTATCCCAAAGAAATATAAAAGTGGGAAAAAGACCGACCTGTGCAAAAATGTGTGTAGCAGCCCTTTTTGTGGTAGCAAAAAATTGGAAAATGAATGAGATGTCCACCAAGAGGAGAATGGCTGAATAAGCTATGGTATATGAAAGTAATGGAATATTATTGTTTTATAAAAAATGATTAACAACTCAATTTTAGAAACTCCTGGAAAGATTTACATGAACTGATGCTGAGTGAAACAAGTAGAACCAGGAATAAACTGTGCACAATAACAGCAAGCATGTGTGATGATCAGATATAAAAGACTTGGTTCTTCTCAGATGATCAGTAATCCAAAGCAATTTTAATAAACTTTGAATAGAAAATGCATCTAGAAAAGGATTTATGGAGATTGAGTATAAATCAACACATGCTATGTTCATTTTTTTCCTTCTGTTTTATTTTTCTCTCATGATTTTTCCCTTTTGTTCCAATTTCTCTCTCCAAACATGATTCATAAGGAAATATATATATATATATATATATATGTATACATATACATATATATATATATATATATATATATGAAGAAACCTAAATGTCTTTGCTTTGAAATGTACACTTCTCTATCAGAAGGTTGGCAGTATTCTTGATTTATTTGAGTTATAGGCATAGTAGTTATAGTGTGTCTGAGAGAAGGGATAGATACATTTTGGTGTCCTGGGACAAAATTCCCAGTTGCTTTCCAGAATGTAGTTATCAATTCACACTACTACAAATATTGCACAATTGCAGTATTTGTTGCAGCACCTCTAACACTTATCATTTCCTTTCCTTGTGCAATTTCTTTAATGTTGGCAATCTGATGAATGTTAATCTGCTCATTTTATAGAAAGGACCTAGGCACATGGAGTGACTAGCACAATTTGATATGTTCTTAACATGGACAATAACAGAGGCAAAGTTCATGTCAGGTCTTTTGGCTTTTTAGTATTCAAAGTTTTTTTTTTTTTTTTTGCTAGGCTGCAGGGGAAAAAAAAAGCTTTAGAGACAAAAGTATTAAAGTAAAATATAAAAAAGAAAAGAAAAATGCTTATTTTGAGCAAATAATCATTATACATTATTCTTTCAATGTTTTCCTATTATTTTTTTCATTTAGTGAGATACTTTTTATTAACTAAATAAGTGAAATTTTCAGGGAAGGGAAATAAAAGATGGATAACTCACAATAAGTAGATTAAGAAAAATTGCTTTTACAATGGTCCTAATCACAACTTTTTTCCTGCAGGCATCTACATTCTTAATTTATGTTAGATACATTGAATTGCAAAATAATACTAGAAGAAAACACTGAGTATGATTTACATGTTGAAATGACCTTCTGAGCTTTGTTTCCATGAATAAAGTAATATATCTGTGGTATCAGATGGGCATTGACAGGTTAAAAACAATGACAAAAATAAATCTTGGGTTATCTTTGTTAATAAAATAAATGGGTTTTCCATTAAAGATCCAAAAAAAAGGAAATGGAATTTAAAGTAATTGTTCATATACTGAGATAAAGAAAATGGAAGTTTCTCATATATGATTTGCAAATAAGATGGGTAGAAGCAACATAGACTTGTCACACTACCTCTTGGAGAGACTAGGTGTTTCTTTTACCCCGGGGTAATTAGATCATTCTCTCCATCTGTTATATGAGGAATTCTGGGGATAAGTACAGGCTTTCTTCCTGTGTAACTTCAGGATGTGCTTCTGTGTGCTTGAGGGAGACACCCACCACCTGCTCCCTGAGGCATTGGATCTTCCTCACCCTTTTCCTGGGTAGCTATAAAAAGACATTGGCAATGGCCCATGGGTTTCTCATCTCTTGGGGGAATCATCACAACCGAAGATACCCTCTGCTTCTGTAAAGACAGAGTAGGCAGCCAGTGTGAGAACCCAAATGGATTTTCAAAAATTCTCAATAGCATCTATTTGGTTTCTTGTTGAGCAATCTTCACAGAAATGAACTACTGGTGCTAATTTTTCACACTTTATATAGTTAAACAGATGGCCCTAGAAACACTAATTTTGATTTCAATGGTCTGGGATGTATATAATTTATACTTTTTCTCCCAAAGTGCTGCATATTAAGCATGGCTAGGCTTGTGTGAACAATGTTGCTTTAATGTAACCTAGTCTTGGAAATTTTTCTATGAAGGGATGAATACAAGTACTAGTATATGAAAATAGAAAAGACATCTCTGAAACAGAGTAAATATATTATTTTACTCAATTATGGTGATGAAGTAGCATCAGGTAGTGGAAAGGACACTCATCCTGGATATAGTATCCCTTGGTTCTAATTCCTGTTTGACTTATAAGATCGCAGGTAATCATTTCACTTTGTGTCTTTGGAAATCATTCTCATCAACTATACACCATGTCCTCAAAGTCTAACTGTAGTTTTAAGCCATTAAAGGCTAAAATTATTTTAAACTATTAAAACTTAAATTTGAACTTAGTTTTGGGTAAAAAGTGAATGGGTCAGGCTGTTGATATATAGAGTAACTTCCAATTTCAATTTTTTTTATTAAAGCTTTTTATTTGTATAACATATGTATGGGTAGTTCCCCAACATTGATCTTTACAAAGCTTTCCATTACACATTTTACCCCCCGTCCCCTCCCCTACCCTAGATGGCAGGAAGTCCACTACATGTTAATAATGTTGAAATACTTGAGAAGTTATGCAAGAAAAATCCTATCTACAAGAAAAAAAAAGAATCAGAGAAAGGCAACACAATGCAAGCAAGTGTCAATAGAGATCATGAAAATGTTACGTTTTGGTCCATATTTCATATCCCTCTCTCTGGGTGTATATAGTTTTCTTCAGTGAACAATTGGAACTGGTTTGAGACAATTCTTTGTTGCAGAGAGCCATGTCCATCAGAATTGATCATCATGTAATACTGTTGTTGCTGTGTATGATGATCTCCTGGTTCTGCTTGTTTCACTCAGCATCAGTTCATGCAAGTCTCTCCAGGCCTCTCTGAAATCGTCCTGCTGGTCGTTTCTTATAGAGCAATAATATTCCATAACATTCATATACCATAATTTATTCAGCCACTCTCCAATTGATGGGCATCCCTTCAGTTTCCAGTTTATAGCAACTACAAAAAGGGCTGCCACAAATATTCTTGCACAGGTGGGTCCCTTTCCCTCCTCTAAGATCTCTTTGGGATATAGGCCCAGTAGAAACACTGCTGGGTCAAAGGGTATGCACAGTTTGACAACTTTTTGAGCATAGCTCCAAATTGCTCTCCAGAATGGTTGGATCCGTTCACAGTTCCACCAACAATGTTCCAATTTCAATTTTAATAATTCTATCATACTAGCTTGTTTTTAATTAGAAATCCTGTAAGTAATAGTTAATAATGTTAGAAGACAAAGATATATCCTTCTTATACAATAGTGAATCAATATTCAGTTTTTACTATCATGCCTATTTCCTCTACACTTTATAACTTAGTGTTATCTCTGAATCATTTGAAAACAGACACATTATGCCATATGAATTTACTGGAATATTATTGTGCTATACTAGAAGAAAACACTGAGTATGATTTACATGTTGATACAAATTGATACAGTATAAAGCAGTCAGAAAGAAGGGGAAATATATTTATATGAATAAGAACAAAGGAAAATAGAATGGAGAGAATGGTCATTTTAGTAAAGTCCTATTATTTGCCAGGCACTGCCATTACTGCTTTTAAAATATTATTTCATTTAATTATAAGACATGTCAAGTACTTGCTATTTTTACAACCAGTTTTAAGGTGAGGAAACCACTGTAGAAAGAAATTAAGGGACTTGACCACGGAAATATAGCTATTAAGTATCCCATTCAGGATTTAAATTGAGATCTTCCTGACTCAAGGCATAGTGCTCTTATCTACTGCACAACTTAGGTGCATAAGTAAAATATGACTTTTTTTCTAAAACTATTTCATTTTTAATATTAATTTTAAAAATTGAGTTCCAAATTGAGAAGATAAGCAATATCATATCAACGATACATGGGAAATCAGGCAAAACATATTTCAAAAATAGCTATGTTTAAAGAAAAACAAGCAACTTTTAAAAAGAAAGAAAATTCTATGTTTT
>JAJPUD010003201.1:0-131495 GCA_023553655.1 Myrmecobius fasciatus
ATTTTAAAATTTCTATTCACCTAAGATCTTTTCACCCATAATGTTGAAAATCCTGTTCCTTTTAAATGCAAAGATACCGGAGAAGTTTGCCATAAAAACCCCAAATGGGGTCACCAAGAGTCAGACACAACTGAAAAACAACCGAACAATAATGAAAAGCCCCCACTATGTGTTAGGCTCAATGCTAAGTGCTGAAGAGCCAATTAACAAAAAGAAATATAATCCTTGCCCTCAAGGAGTATACAATCTAATGGAGATGGAGCAAGGGGGGGGGAGGCATATATGAAAAGAGTCCAGAAAGAGCAGGGAGAAGAGTGAGAGACATGAGGTACTCAGTGTAAGTAGGGACTTCTTGTTCTGTGGAGTTGAAATGAGGAAGGGAAGACAGATGCAGAACTGGGAAAGCTGAATAGAGGAAGGAGTACCATATTCCATCCTACAGATCTCCAATCATAGAAAAGTGGCAGATAGGGCAACAGGTATACAAGAGCGTGAGTTAAGAGTTCTCTGATCTAATATTTCTTTTGGGTGCTCCATTTTGGGGGATTTATGTGGTCCTAAATCTCCATGAGATGTCCCTATAAAATGAATACTGCTGCAGGCTTTTAGACCCTTAAGGGTATCTTAGGTCAGGGTATTGTAATTTTCCCATCCTTCATGAATAATCCTCCCTGGAAACTCTGCTTCCAGCTCCTATCTTGTGCACCTGAACTTTTGTTGATTTTTCTGGCAAGTTATTTCTTCCATTAACCTAGCTTCTGCCCGTCTTTGTGTGTAACCTTGAATGAGTTTGTTGATATTTCCCTTTGGATTTCTTGATCGCTACTGAATCTGGTTTTCCCACTCCCTTTATATATATATTTTTTTCTTTCTGAAGTTTATGTAGGAGATCTTGCCTCCTCTATGACTTTTCATACTGCTATCTTTACCAGAAGTCCCCTCGATTAGTGTATTTCAAAACTCCTTTTCAGTTCAATTATTGTTTCTATGACTTTCCATGCTACAGTCCAAGGAGTCATAATTCAAACTCAAGAGGAGATCCAGTATGTCCATCAGTGGGGAATGGCTGAATAAGTTATAGTATATGATATAATGGAATATTATTGTTCTACTAGAAATGATGAGCTGGCTGATTTCATAAACGCCTAGAAAGACTTATATGAACTGATGCTGAGTGAAGTAAGTAGAACCAGAAGACAAAAACAATATTATGTGATGATCAACTGTGATGTATTTGGCTCTTTTCAACAATGTGACCAAGACAATGCCACTAGACTTGGGATGGAAAGTGTTATCTGCATCCAAAGAGAAAACTATGGAGACTGAATGTGGATCAAAGAATAGTTTTTTCACCTTTTGTTGTTATTGTTGTTTGTTTGATTGTTGTTTTTTTATTATTTCTCATGGTTTTTCCCTTTTGATCTGATTTTTCTTATGATCTGATTTCCATCATAAATAAAGAAACATATTTAGAAGAATTGCATATGTTTAACCTATATCAAATTACTTGTTGTCTTGGGGAGGGGAGGGAGACAGAGGGAGAAAAATTCAGAGCACAAGATTTTGCAAAGGTGAATATTGAATGCTATTTTTCCATGTATTTGAAAAATATTATTTAAAAAAAAGATCAGATCACTCCAGATTGTCTCTTTCAGGGCTAAGAAATCCAATTCAATTGAATATCAAAATATTTATGAAGAATTGAGGGGTCAAAGAATAAATCATAGAAATAAAAGCTGATGTCATCAAAGTACATGGATTTGAGATACAGCCAAAGTAGTTCTTAAAAGAATTACCTCTCTCTAAACATGAGAAAAAAACAAAAGAAAAAAAAAACAGATCATTGAACTGATCGCATAAAAAAAATAGAAAAGCAACAAATAAATACATCCAACTAAACACAAAAATAAAACTATGAAAATCAAAGAAGAGATTAACTCTTTAATTTAACTCCCCTCCTCCAAAATCAACTTAATATATTGGATTGATTTTTTTTAAATACTTGGAGATTTTTTTTTCTTTTTCTTGTTTTTTGTTTTTGTAGACAAGTGGGGTTTAGTGACTTGCCTAGGATCACAAAGCTAGGTAGTGTTAAGTGTCTGAGGCCAAATTTGAATTCAAATCCTCCTGACTCCAGGGCTAGTGCTCTATCCATTGCTCCATGTAGCTGCTCCAATATAATTTAAAAAAAAAACTAACAAAAGAGATAAATCCTTAGTTAATTTTTTTTTTGAGTAGAAAAAGGGCATGTAGGTGGTGCAGTAGAATGTCAGTGTCGGACCTGAAGTCAGGAAAACTTATCTTCCTGAACCTAAATCTGATCTCAGACAGTAGATGTGTGACTTTGGACAAGTCATTTAACCCTATTTTCCTCATTTTCTTCATCTATAAAATGAGCTAGAAAAGGAAAAGGCAAATCACTCCAATATCTTTGCTCAAGCAAACTTCAAAGGAAATCACAATGATTTATACTAATCTAAAAAACAACTGAACAACAACAACAAAAGTTTTATAAAATTACAAAAAGTAAAGAGGAAATAAAGGAAATTATTAGGAATTATTTGTACAATCATATGCCAATAAAATTGATAAATTAAATGGATGAATATCTACAAAACCATTCAGATTAAAAAGAATTTTTTTAAAAATAGAAAATTTAGATAGATTTATGACAGAAAAGGAAATTGAAGAAGTCATAAATGAGGTTCCAGAGGAAAAACCAGATGGATTTTCAGTTAAATTCTATCGAGTATTCAATGACCAATTAATTGTAATATTGCATAAACTATTTGTTTTTTTTTAAACAAAAAAGTTATCCTCCTAGTTTTCTTCTATGACACAAATGCGATCTTGATACTTACACAAAGAAAAACCAGGGAAGAGGGGAAAAAAAACTGTAGATAAATAGCCTCAATTAACATTAACATAAAAAAGCAAATAAAATATTAATAAAGAGACTGATTAAAATGCTATTTAAAAGATTAAACAGTATGACTAGATTAGATTTATGCCAGGAGTACAGTGCTGGTTCAATATCAGGAAAATTGTAAATTAATAATAAAAACAAAGGAACATCATCTTACTAATAGCTTCAGAAAAAAAAAGCTTTTTAAGAAAATAACCATTTATGTTAAATATTAAAATACACAGGAATAAATAGACCTTTCCTTAATATGAAAAATGTCATCTATCTAAAACCAGAACCAGCATTGTGCATCACAGAGAAACACTGGAGACCTTTTTCTTTAAATAAAATAAGGATATTCATTACCACCAGTGCTATTGACAGAGGCGTTAGGAATTGGACCAGTCAGTTAATTGGAGTAAGAAGCTCCCAATAAGAAACTTCATTTGCCGATGCAGATTGGCACCTTCCCTGCCAATTATAATCTGAAAAGGTTGCTGAGAGCATTAAAAGATTAAATGAATTGCCCACGGTCATAAAGTCAATATATATTAGAGATGGGATTAGAACTCAGATCTTAGTTCCAAGGCCATTTCTATTTTGCAATATAATTTTTAGAAATTAATTTGAAGGAATAAATAAGCAAAAGGAAGCAAAACTATTTAATTTGAAGATTACATGTTAAAGGAACAATAGAAATTCAAATTAACTTTTAAAAACTAATAACTTACCCCAAGCAGAAGATCATAAAGTAAATCCACATAAATCATCAGTTTTTCTGTATATTACCAACAAAACTCAGGAGGAAGAAATATATAAATTCCATTCAAGATAAATATGAAATCTATAATGTGACATGGAATCTCCCATACCAAGACACTTGTGAGAATTATAAGCAAGAAAATATAAAACATTCTTTGCAAAAATAAAGATAGATCTCTCTGTCTCTGTGTGTGTCTTTCTCTCTCTCTTTATCTATCTATCTATCTATCTATCTATCCATCTATCTATTTAAATAAGAGGGGTACTAATTGCTCGTGGTTAGGCCATGCTAATATAATATCTATTTTTTAACATAATACTTGAATTAATTTACATATTCAGTGCCATACCAGTCAAATTATCAAAGAGTTACTGTGCCGGTAGAAAAATAATAACAAAATATATCTAGAAGAACAAAAGATCAAAAATCTCAAGAAGAAATCATTTAAAAATGAGAATGAAGGGAGCGGAGAAATACTCGATCTCAAGCCATAATATAAAGCAGTAATCAATAAAACAATTCGGTACTATATATTTTAAAAATGAAAAAACTGACTAGTAGGGCACACTAAAAACAAAGTCTAGAAACAGATTAGCATAGTAAAACAATGTTTAAAATAAACTTCAGCTACAGGGTTAAAGATTTACTGTTCTATAACAACTTCTGGGAAAATTGGAAAGCAGTATAGCAGAAATTAAGTTCGGACCAACATTTCACGGCATAGAATACAATTATCTCCAGATGGATGCTTGGCCTTGATGTAAAACGTTATATCACAAGCAAATTAGAAGAGACAAGGAAGGAGATATCTTTTGCAATGATGTATGGGAGAAAGTTTCTGGACTTTTTTTAAATGAGATATAGAAGATTACAAACGATAAAATGACAATTCATTTACATAAAATTGAAAAAACTTTTGCACAAAATCAATGCACAAAAGAGGACACAGTTAATTTAAAAACTCTTTGTAACAAATTTCTTTGATAGGGCTATGGTATACAAGTAATATCAAGAACTGATCCAAATATATAAAAACAAGAGCTATTTCCTGATAAACAAAAGGTCAAAGGATATGAAAAGTCAGTTCTCAAAAGAAAGTATGCTATTAAATTAATAATCATATAAAATGCTACATTTCACTAATAAGAGAAATTCAATATTAAAACAACTTTACTGCTTTACCATATACATATAATATTGGCAATAATGAAAGAATGGAAAATGGCATTTGTTAGAGAGGGCTGAGTCATTCTAAAAAGCAATTTGGAATTATATTCAAAATATCTGTAGCTACCCTTTGATCCAGCAATAGTACTACAAGGAATATATCCCCAAAAGATTTTTTTTTAACTATAAGGATCCATATATAGGTATACAAATATATTCATAAAAATACTTTTTGTTGCAGTAAAGAACTAGAATTTCAGGGCAATATTCATCAATTGAGAAATAGTTAAACTAGTTATGGTATATGAATGTAATGGAAAATTATTGTAATATAATGAATGAAAAAAGTGTTAGATTCAGAGAAACCTAGGAAGAATTGTGTAAGGCAGGCTCATTGCTGATTATCCCAACTTCTACAGTCTATATGTGGGGTAACCAGCCATTGGCTGATTATTCCTTCATTTAGTATTTAACCCTCAAGGGTTGAGCATAATTCTTTAGTACAATCTCTCACAATCCCCTACAAATTTGTTTCCCCATTGATTATCCAATTGATGTCGATTAGCCAGTCAGATCAGCTATCAATTGAAGGAATTTACTTAGATAGTATGATAAAATTAGTTGGTATAAAACCAATACTTCCAAAAGTCAGATTCACTCCTTGATAAGGATATATAAAGACCAAGGCAAAGTGAGTTCAATATGAAAGCATATGTGGAAAAGAAACAATTCATTGCTCTTTATTGAATAGAGGTCAGTTTTCCCACATACTGGAATCCTCATGAAGTTTCCTAGTATCCCTAAGATACAGCTTTTCAGTGTTTTTTTTTTTTTTATTTCAGATTCCTGAATATACCTCTCCCCAGAATATCTGGTTTGTCCTTGGTTCTCAAATCAGATGATGCTATCAATGAATGATGTAAGAGAATTCCAGGAAGTCAATATTCTCTGACCTTTCAAAATTCACAAGGAAGGTCATCTTTTTGTCAAAGGATAAAAATGATGAGGCAGAGACTCAAACCCCCTCCAAAAAAACAAAATAAAAATCCACAACTATTTCCTCTCAAGCGCTTGTTTCGATGAGATCTACCACTAGGTTGGTCTGCTTGCTGATGGAATTCCTAGGTTCTGAACTAGCTTTCATGTTTTATCTAAGTTCCACAAAGCATGATTGACTTTCCTTAACCAACCATAAAAGATTTTCTTTATGTCAACATTTGCTTTCATCCAATGGCTCAAAAGTATTTCACTCTTCCTTTGATTGATTGTTTGTACCTAGTTTATGATTGTGATTGATTTATGGATTCAGTAAAGATGCCTCAGCCTTGTTCATACTTAATTCAAATCTTTGATTGATTGATTCAATGGAGAAGCCCAGGCTTTTTGTAATTATCGAAGTAGGGGTACAAAATACCTCCTTACACTTATATGAGCAGATGCAAAGAGAGAGCAAAGGCAGTAGAATTTTTTTATATGATGAGTAAAACATTGCAAAGAAAAACAACTTTGAAAGACTTAAGAGTTCTGATCAAAGCAATGACCAGCAAGGAATTCAGAAAATCAATAGTGAAGCATGCTTCCTACCTCTTGTCAAAAAGATGGACAGAGTTTCCAAATGAGGCATACATTTTCCTACGTGACAAATTTAAGGATTTGTTTTGCTTAACTGTGTTTATTTGTCACAAAGGAAGTGCTTTGTTTTGTTTTGTTTTTCTTATTAGAGAAAGGGGAGAGAATAAGAAGTGAATAATAATATAAATGCCAGGGGAAAAAAAAGAAAAGAATTGGATGAAACCCTTTTTTGATGTAGAAAAAAAAGAGAAGGAAATTCACAGGAAAAAAACAGACAAATAGGACAGTTTGGGAATTAACTGCTGAATTTATTGTACAGTTTTTTTAAAATGTCTGTCATGAAGAATTGTGTGTTCATATAAAATCTTTTTGGAGTCTTCTTTATATGAAAACATTCATGATTGTTCATGGTACTTTTTATGTTCAGAATAACCAAAAAACATGAAAAAGAAAAACTTAAAATCATAAAAAATAAGAAATGAACTAGTTTAATTTATTTTCTAGATTGTGTGGGTCCAGAGAGGAGTTGTGACTTACCCAAAAGTTGCATAACTAATTAGTTAGTACTAAGATACTTTAGTTTTCAAGCTGCTGAAACTTTTGTAGGACTGACTGAGCCACCGAAATTCCCTAAGAGACTTAGGGTTGATACAGACAAAACATCTGTTATGAGGACTGTGGCTGGGCTTTATCATTTTGGGTTGAGTGCTTAAAATACAGTTATTATGTGCAGGGCACTGTTGAGAAAATGGTCCCATACATCATTTTTGTCTGTTTGCATTTTATATAGTGCTTATTAATATAAATGCAATTTGCATTTGAGTTGGTTTATTTGTTGAGGAACACATTCTTTGCCTCCTGGAAGGACAAAAGATTATGCAGACTTTACTGACCTTTCCATGGTTGCTACCTATAGTTTAGAGAAATGAGCTCTTAAAAAAATCAATAAAACATTTATTTCATTAAAAAAAATAAAAGAAATGTCCTCTTTATATATAAAGACTGGCATTAGCTTGTTGGAGATTTAGTGGAAAGCACACAGAAGACTTGGATTTTTCATTTCCATTTTGCCAAAAAAACAAATTGTGACCTTGAGTGTCACCGTTGCCATTTTTGCTTTAGTTGCCTCCTCTATGAAATGATGATAATAATTCCTCCTCTACTAGTCTTCTTGGGTTGTTGTGAGGCTTGAACAACAAAACAGATGTAGAAGTGTATTTTTAAAAATATGAAGCTTTACAGATAGGAGGAATAATTCTATTGCTCCAGCAATTAGTTTACAAGTTTTGTTTTTCAGATGTGGAAATTAACCCATCCAGCTGTTTGTAGAGAAAATGCTAGCCTAATAGTCAGAAAGTCAGTTTCCCAACCCTCCTGGGAACTCTTGTTGCCATCTCCACAGGTGTCCTCTTCATCAGATGTAATACTGACAGCCAAACAAGAGCTCTTTGAAACTGTCTCATCCAAGGAAACCACAGATAATATATGAGGGAGAGTGTAAAGAGAAAGAACTTGATTGGCCTTTTTGCAATTAAAGCCATGGGGTAGAGTAGTGAAAATATTGATCTTGAAGTCTAAAGCCTTGGAGTTGAGTTTCAGCCCCACCAATCACCATACAAGTTATTTCATCCCATTAAGAGTGAGTTTCATCTTCTGAAATAGATAGAATAAGTAATCTACATCCTAAGAATTTGGGAGCATCCTGATAATATGATAAACAAAATGTTCAGTACACCTTAAAGAACTATAAGCTATAATTTCCAAAGGGGCATATTTTCATAGGGTAACTAGGTGGTATAGTGGCTAAAGTTACTGGGCTTGGAATCAGGAGGACTCATCTTCCTGAATTCAAATCTGGCCTCAGACACTTCCTAGCTGTGTGACCCTAGGCAAGTCACTTAATCCCCATCTGCCTCAGTTTACTTACCTGTAAAATAAGCTGGAGAAGAAAATGGCAAACCACTCAAGTATCTTTGCCTAGAAAATCCCAAATAGAGTCATAAAGAGTTGGACTCAACTGAACAACCACAAATATTTTCATAAAGTCTTTAGTGTTTAAAGCCAAGAAAGTATCACATTTCGTGGTTGACTCATTTTTTTTCTCCCACTCTTTTCACATGACTCTGGGAAGGAAACACAATAATTACTACTATTTTTGCAAGCTGAACCACTATAAGGTTCTGTTTATTAATCTATTTCCTTCAATAATTTCTGCTGTCCATTACATTGTTTCTGGCACAGTTCCTAGAACAGAGTAGGTGCTTTAATAAATGACTGTTTAAAAAGTGTTTTGTTGATAATAAACATGATGGAGAGAGCCATCTGCATCCAGAAAGAGCACTGTGGGGATTGAATGTGGATCACAACATAATATTTTCCTCTTCTTTGTTATTGTTTGCTTGTTTTTTTTCTCATTTTTTCCTTTTTGATCTGATTTTTCTTGTGCAGCATTATAAATGTGGAAATATGTATAGAAGAATTGCACATGGTTAATATATATTGGATTACTTGCTATTTAGAAGAAGGGATAGGGAGAAGAAAGGGAAAAAGATTTGGAACACAAGGTTTTGCAAGGGTGAATGTTGAAAACTATTTTTACATGTGTTTTGAAAATAAAATGCTATTATTTTAAAAAGTGTTTTGTTGAAGTTCTTTTAAAATTTAAATATCACCACTCCTTCCCAATGACTTCTCCTCTTCCTGCATTTCCACACTCTGCCTCTCATAGAACATTCTCAAGTAACAAAGAAACACGATTAAGGAGGTCAACACATTGGACAAGACTGACAATACATGACTCATTTTTCACCTCCCTGACAAGACGGATCAGTCTTCTGAAGTCATGATTGGTCCCTGTAGTAGAGTTCTAAATTAGAGTTCTAAAGGTTTTCTGTGTGATTTTCTTTAATGCATTTGTGTTCATCATGTAGCTGGTTCAACTTGTTCTGCCCAATTACTTCTTCATAAGTTTATGTAAGTTGCAGGATTATAGACAGAGCTTGAGAAGGGACACTAAAGGCTCTCATTTTTGAAAATAAAGAAATAAAGTCCCAGAGATTCTGTATGTATGCATATGCATGTTCATACACACATGTGCATGCACCTCTATACATGTGTGTATTATATGCACATCTATAATATGTGTATTCCAAGGTCACACGACAGAGCATCTAAATTCATATTTGACCCAGGTCCTCTAAATGCAAATGCAAAGCTCCCCTTTGGGCTTGAGAGCTAGGCATTTTGGTTTCCATATTTAATTAGCAACACCCAGCCTGGAATCTTGCCTCCAAGGTAGCGGACATTCTATCACCCTGTATCCAGAACTGACAAAAATAAACTAAACAAACTAGAACAGAACTGCAAGTCCATTGCTAAGGGCCTTGAGGCTTAAAAAGAATAGAAGAAGAGATGGTTCATTCATATCACTCCCAATTCAGTTCATGGAGCCCATGCTGTGGTGAACAGGACCTCCATCCTTTTTGGACACCACAAGGAAAAGAGACAGTCTTGAAGTTTAAAAGATGCAGCCTATTTCAGGTACCCAGTCAAGAGAAAGAGGCTACTACCCTCACCCAAGGAGTAGGGGAATGTCTCCTCTGAGAAGCAAATCCAATATTTTCCACATGGCCTTGAACCCAAGACCCCAAATTCCAAACCCAACACTGTTTTCCATTATAACAATTCCTTGATCATTGGGAAATCATCTTTACATTTAATGGTTCTGATAAAGGCCTCATTTCTAAAATATATAGAGAATTGTCTCATATTTATAAGAATTCAAGCCACTTTTCAATAGATAAATGGTCAAGGGATATGAACAGACAATTTTCAGATGATGAAATTAAAACCATCTCTAGTCATATAAAAAGTTGCTCCAAATCACTATTGATCAGAGAAATGCAAATTAAGACAACTCTGAGGTACCACTACACACCTGTCAGATTGGCTAAAATGACAGGAAAAGATAATGACGAATGTTGGAGGGGATGTGGGAAAACTGGGACACTAATACATTGTTGGTGGAACTGTGAACGGATCCAACCATTCTGGAGAGCAATTTGGAGCTATGCTCAAAAAGTTATCAAACTATGCATACCCTTTGACCCAGCAGTGTTTCTATTGGGCCTATATCCCAAAGAGATCTTAGAGGAGGGAAAGGGACCCACATGTGCAAGAATGTTTGTGGCAGCCCTTTTTTGTGGTGGCTAGAAACTGGAAACTGAGTAGATGCTCATCAATTGGAGAATGGCTGAATAAATTATGGTATATGAATGTCATGGAATATTATTGTTCTGTAAGAAACGACCAGCAGGATGATTTCAGAGAGGCCTGGAGAGACTTACATGAACTGATGCTGAATGAAATGAACAGAACCAGGAGATCATTATGCATGGCAACAATAATACTCTATGATGATCAATTCTGATGGACATGGCTCTCTGCAACAAAGAATTGTCTCAAACCGGTTCCAATTGTTCACTGAAGAAAACCATATACACCCAGAGAGAGGGATATGAAATATGGACCACAACATAACATTTTCATGCTCTCTATTGAGGTTTGCTTGCATTGTGTTTCCTTTCTATGATTGTCTCTTTTTTTTCTTGTAGATAGGATTTTTCTTGCACAACTTGTCAAGTATTTCAACATTATTAACATGTAGTGGACTTCCTGCCATCTAGGGGAGGGGAGGGGACTGGGGGTAAAACTTGTAATGGAAAGCTTTGTAAAGATCAATGCTGAGGAACTACCCATACATATGTTATACAAATAAAAAGCTTTAAGAAAAAAAAGAAAAAAAAAAGAAATAACAATTCCTTGATCAATGAAAGAGACAAAGACTGATTTTTTTCTTTCTCATTTTTTTCCTTTTTGATCTGATTTTTCTTGTGCAGCGTGCTAAATGTAGAAATATAGGTATGTGTGTATAGAAGAATTGCATATCTTTGACATATATTGGATTATTTGCTTCTAGGGAAGGGGGTGAGGGGAAGAGAGGGAAAAAATTTGGAATGTGGGATTTTGCAGGAGTGAATGTTGAAAACTATCTGCATGTATTTTGAAAATAAAAAGCTATTGTCAAAAATTAAAAATTAAAAAAAAGAAAATAAGGAAAGAATAGTGAGAAACAATCACAATGTGGAAGAGTAAACTTGGGTCTTGCTTTTCACTGGTATTGTGAGTTGTATGGATTATTAAGTTCTGGGGAATCAGTCAACTCTGGAGTTATTTTCTTCTCTTGGGTGAAGAGTGTAACCACAAGAGTCTAGCCTATGTCTAAAGAACTGTATTGGTTCCTGGGAAGATAGGGATTATCAGAATAAAGTATTCCTTAATGCTATAAAGACTCAAAGTCTTTTACTTTTACTTTTTTTGGGGGGGTGTACTTCATTTAAAGTAGCATCATAAATTTGGAGGACCATATTGGTCCCAGAGCATATTGAGTTTAGAATTGGGTAGAAGTGAGCTGCTTGACTTTCTAACAATGTCCAGGATAGTGTTTTTAGTCTGGAGGATTCTATAGATTCTTGGGGGTTGTGGTGATCACTGGAGGGGAAAAAAGTAGATTTTTTTGTTTGCTTTTGTTGTTTATGGGCTTGGGTATAAGTGGTTGTGTTTTCTGCAAGATGAAATAAAGTCTGTCCTATATCGTATATGTTGTTAACCTAAGTGCTTACATGGGATCTGACAGCTCTTAACCTTTTCTGTGGAAACTTAGACGAGAGACATAGCCTGATGTTCCCAGGAAAAATCCTAGGTGAAATCAAAATGAACCAAATAGATTTCATCAACTGAACTCAGACCATATAAAAGGGAGTAATGGTTACTTTTACATCACTGTTTGCATAACAATATGGTTCTTTAGAGTTTCAAAATAATTTCACATCTACTCTCTTCATCAGTGTCAAAGTCAGGGGAAGAACAGGATGATGAATTGCTTGAAAGATATAGATTATAGGGGAATTGGGCAGCTAAATGGCACAGTGGATAGAGCTTACTAGCTGTGTGATACTGGTCAAGTCATTTAACCCTGTTTGCCTTAATTTCCTCATCTGTAAAAAGAGCTAGAGAAGGAAATGGCAGACTATTCCAGAATCTTTGTCAAGAAAAGTCCCATATGGGGCAGCTGGATGGGGCAGTGGATAGAGTGCTGGCCCTGGAATTAGGAGGACCTGAGTTCAAATCCTCAGACACTTAATATTTCCTAGCTGTGTGACCCTAGGTAAGTCACTTAACCCCAATTGCCTCAGCAAAAAACAAAAAGAAAAAAGAAAAGTCCCAAGGGGTCATGAAGAGTCAGATATGACTCAACAACAACAACATAGAGGAATTATATTAGTGAATATCCACAAGACAGACTCACCATGGTATAATGGAAAAAAAAAATATTCTTAGAGGCAAGAGGAACCAGAATTCCAATTCCACTTCTTATTTATTGTCTGTGTAACTATAGGCTAGTCACTGACTACAAAATATTTGTAATACCTCCAAGGTTGTTGTGAAGGTCAAATAATATAGTGTGTACACTCTAGCTTGTCAACATTAAAGCATTCTATAAATACCTATTATTGTATATGCTGGCCCCTCCCCTATTCTTTATTCTTTGAATGTTGCCTATTAATACTAGGCCAGTAAACTAAATTCTCAAGGGTCTGGCTTCAGGACACTTCTTTTGTCTCCTGTCTGGCCCTTGAGGATAGATTCCTCGGGTCCTTTGGTTTCCAGTAGCTCTTGGATCAATTCCTTTTCTAATTTCAGGGTCACACAGTCCATTTTAGGAATCTGACTGCTCTTGTCAGAGGTACTGAAATCAGTACTGAATCCTTCCATAAGAGCAAGTTACTAAGCATTCTGGGGTGCAGGGACTCTTTCAGCTTTCTAAGCACAAGTAACAGCTGGTGTTTGAAAAAAAAAAAAAGGAACTCCTGCATCCCTGGAGCTTTGGACTGGGAGCTAGGACCCCTGCATTCTAAACTGGCTGCATCTTAAATGTGGGCTGCTATTGTAGGCTCAAATTCCCTTCATGCCTTGGGATTTCCTCAACTGCAAAACAGCTGTGCTTGTTCCCTCCTTCACTCCCTTAGGGAGGAGTAATGAGGATTAACGGGATGACTTTTTAGCTTTGAGAAAAGCATGAGCTAAATCCATCCTGGTATACTATTAATACAGATATTATTAGTGTGATAATTTCCGGGCTAGTCAGATTCAATGACAGCTACTGTTAAGCCAGATGCAGTCTTCCAGGTAAGAGAGACCAAGTATTCTTATAAGGTACAGCAGCATGTCCCATGTCTAAGTGCTCATTCCTTCCTTCCTTTATTGCTGTCACCAGAGGGCTTGGGTCTCCTCTCTTATTGGTGTGGGGCTTTAATTACTCCCTTCTTTACAATTTTTTTACCTGCTCTTTGGGACTACAGCTCATGTTGATGTCAATCACAGAATAAGGAAACAAGGACTTTAGGAATCGGTCAAGTATAGACTTGACTATAGACAGTGAGGATGACAGGTATGAACTATTTACAGGTGAGACAATCACAGGTACACAGAGAGACTTCAGAATCTAGGATCTGGTCCATTTTTGTCTCTAGTTCTTACCGTGTTCCCTTGTTGTGACAGTCACTCGCTAAATATTTGACAACGGACATATCGCAACCTCAGTCTCAGTTTTTCATCTGTTGACCAGGAATGGTTGTAATTACACTATGAACGATGGAGTGTCATGAAGTAAACAACTCTGTAACCCTTAAATAGATGTTCCAAACCTTTTCTTCCCTCCCTAGGTTTCCTATATCATGTGTTCCCTTCTCCCTCTCTGCAGATAACTGAGAAATAAAAAATGTTATTCTTGAACTTGCTCTTTTATCATATTTTACTTTTTTTTACCTTGACAACATCCCCCATTGTCTCCTTTTTTACTCTAATTTGTGAAAAAGGCATTATCTGTCTCTTTGTACTCTTGATCCAAACTCTTCCTGTCTTTCTATATTCATACCTTTCTTCTTTCTTGCCATTTATCCAGTTTCACAATCTACAGACCCAGAGGTGTACTAGAACCAGTTAATCGGGAAAGCTGATTGTTAAATTTTCAATGTGAGCAATTAGACCTTGAAAATTGACAAGCTTAAATTGAGGCTGGATTTATTATTTTGTTGATTGTGTGTTCTCAAGAAAGTGGTGGAGGAAATGTTAATAATACAAATTAAATTTAAAAGGGTGATATATACCACAAAGAGCTGGTTGTCAAGCATTTGCATGGGTCCCTTTTTCAATCTAATTTAATAAGCTCCAAGATGTTGCAGGCACTGTGCTAGACATTGGAGATACAAAAGATAGTCCCTGTTTTTATGGCGTTTATAATCCAATATGCAAACAAATATTACAAAGCAAGCTATACACAGGATAAATAAGAAACAATTAAGAAAAACAAATCACTAAAATTAAAAAGGAGCAGGAAAGACTTCATATAGAAGGTAGGATTTTAATTGAGGCTTAGGAGTGAAAGAGGAAAAGTGTTCCAAGTATGGGAAATAGCCAGAGAAATGCCGGGAGCCAAGAGATAATGTCTTGTTTATGGAAAAGCCAGGAGGTTGGATCACTGGATCAAAGAATACATATTGATACGTAAAGTATAAAAAGTTTGGAAAGATAGGAGGTAACTAGGTAAGGAAGGGCTTTGAATGCCAAGCAGAACACTTTGTAATACCTGGAAGAATAATAAATCACTAGAATTTATTGAGGAAAAGATGCCATGATTAGACCTGCCCTTTAGGAAAATCACTTTAGAGGATGAATGGAGAATGGATTGGAGTGGGGAGAGATTTGAGGCAGGCAGAGCTACAAGCAAGCTATTACAATAATCAAGGTGTGAGAGATGATGAGGGCCCGCACTAGAGTGATGGCAGTGTCAGGGGAGATGAGGGGGTATATATGGGAGATATTGGAAAAGAGAAATCGGCAGGCTTTGACAACAGCTTGCATATAAGGGGGGAGAGATGACTCCTAGCTTGTGAGCTTGAAGGACTGGAAAGATGGTATTGCCCTCTATCATAACAGGGAAGATTGGAAGGGGAGAGGGTTTGGAGTAAAGATAATGAGTTTTGTATTGAACATATTGAGTTTTAGATGTCTATCAGACATCTAGTTTGAAATATCTGAAAAGTACGTGGACATAGCAATGGGATGAAGCCTGATAACTCTTTTTATTTTTTAAATGTATTTTTACTGGGGGAGGGGTGAGGCAATTGGGGTTAAGTGACTTGCCCAGAGTCACCCAGTTAGGAAATATTAAGTGTCTGAGGCTAGATTTGAACTCAGATACTCCTGATTTCAAGACAGTGTTCTATTCACTTCACCATCTAGCTGCCCTCTAAACATCCTTTTTAGAATAATATTTTTAAATGCATAAAATAAAATACTTTAGAGAACAGAGGAAACCAATTGTATTGAAATATATTTATCAAAATACATGCTTTAAAAAGAGTTCAGGTTAAGAACTTCTTACTTATTGATATTCTTTGCTGCCTACAAATACTCCAAGTCACTTCCATTCTTAAGGGAAAAAAAAATCTCACTTAACTCTTCAGGCTATGATTTTTAAATCTCTTTTCCATTACTCAGGCCAACTCCTTTTTTAAAAAATTGTCTGTATTGATTGTATCTACTTCTTCTTCTCTTGCCTCTTAGCCCTTTACAATCTGGATTCCTGCCCTATTACCCAACTGAAACGTCTGTACCCAAAGCTGCTGAATCTCATGACCTTTTCTCAGTTGTCATCTTCCTTTTGACATCCCTATAACATTCAACACTGTTAACCACCTTTCCTCCTGAATATTACACTGTTCTGTCTTTACTCACTTTGTATAGGTCTTACTCAGTCTTTTTTAGTAGCTCAAAACCTCTCTTATACTCCACAACTGTGTGACCTGTGCATTGTCATATATACATGACCTTGCTTCTTACCAAGGCTAACTCTCCTACTTGTCCAAGCTATCCCATTCCAACCCATCTTTTCTAACAGATTGCCCCATCTGCCATCCCCACTCTATTCCTTCTCTCCAATCTCTCCCCGTCTTCTGGATCTTTCCCTCCTACCTATAAAGATGTCCAAGACTACCATCCTCTAAAAATTCTCACTTGATACTTCCAATCCTGCTATCATCCTACATCTCTTCTGTTCTTTGTGGTTAACCTTGAAAAGGAGTCTCCACTTTCTCTCCTCTTATTTTATTTTTAACCCTCACAATCCATTTGGATTCCAATTCTATCATTCCATTAAAAATACCCTTTCCAAAGTTATCAATAATCTTTTAATTGCCAAATCAGTTGGCAAAAGTCATTCTCAGTCTTCATTTTGACCCTGTTCACCATCTTCTCCATGATTGAATCTCCTCTCTAGATTTTCTTTATACTACCTTCCCTGATTCTTCTCTTACCTATCAGACCGATATTCTCAGTCTTCTTTACTGGATCCTCATCCAGATCACACCTTTTAATCATAGCTAGCTTGTGGATATACCTCTTCTCTTCTCCCTCTACACTGCTTCACTTGGTGATCTTATCATCTCCCATGGATTTAAGGACCATCTTTATCCTGATGATTCTCAATCTCCCTAACCTTATTGTTTTATTCATTGTGTAGACTCAAGAATGTGGTGGAGAAAATGTTAATGCAAATTAAATTTAAAAGTGTGAAAAGCACCACAGAGAGCTGGTTGTCAAGCATGTCATGGACCCTTTTTTCAATCCAATGTAATAAACATTTATTAAGCCCTAACTTCTCTACTGACCTCTAATCTGTCATCTTCAGCGATTCTGAGAGTTAAGAAGGGTTAAGATGTTTTAGACATCTTAAACTCAACATGTTCCAAAACAGAGTTCATAATCTTCCCTTCCAAAATCATCCCCCCTTACAAATGTCCTTAATGTCAAGAGCAACACCATCCTTCCTGTAATGTGAACCTCCCTTAGGTTCACAATTTGGGTGTCATCCTGGATTCTTCATTATCTCTTACATCCTATGCCCCATAGCCAATCTGTTGCCAAGGTCTGTCCACTTCTCAAATATTCCCCCTTCTCTCCTTTGATACTGTTATTACCCTGCTGCATTGAAAGCTCCTCACCTCACACTTAGAATTTTGTAATAACCTTCTGGTAGGTGTAACTGCTTCAAGTGATTTTCCCTTCCCAATATATCCCCCATTCAACTTCCTAAAGCTCAAGTCAGATCATCTCACCACTATCCTTACTCAATAAACTCCAGTGGCTTCCTATCATCTCCAGGACCAGATACAAATCCTCTAGCATTTAAAGTCTTTTTTTAATCTAGTCCCTCTTCATTTCCCATCTTTCCAGTCTTCTTTTACCTTCTTCCCTGCCACATACTCTGATCCAGTAACATTATTATTTCTTAACTCTGGGCATTTTCCCGCTGTTTCCCTACTCCTGGACTGCTCTTGCTCCTCATTGTCACCTACTGACTTCCCTGGCTTCTTTTAAATTCCAACTAAAATCCTGAATCTCATTTTAGAAAGCCTTTCCCAAATCTTCCAAACTCTAGTGCCTTCCTTCTGTTAATTATTTCCTGTTTATAACTCGTTTGCGTATAATCTCCCCCATTATATTCTGAGTTTTTTGAAGCCAGGAACTCTCTTCTACATGTCTTTATGTCTATTGTTTAGCACAGTTCCTGGCACATGGTAGGTGACTAAAAATATTTATTGGCTGACAGATGGACTAGCATAAGAAGGATTTGAGAACTGAATGATATCCTGAGAATGGTAGTGAGAGGGACCGACATTACCCTTCATCCTGGAAAGTAATTTGAGACTATAAAGATCTTTGAGTCTGAAGGTGGATTTGAGTGACTCCCAGGAGCTCTTAAAGTTTCACTCATACAGTCTATGAGAGAGTAATTGAGAGAAATGAGTGAAAACAGCAAAAGGTGAATAGCAGCAATAGCGGTGGTAGTGAGGAGACAATATCCCTGACCCTATCTGGGACTTAACAAACTAAGACAGAAAATAATGATAACAACAATATGATCTTGATGATGATAATGATGATGTTTATATAGCACCTACTGTGGGTCAGGCACTGTGTCAAGTGTTTCACAAACATCTCATTTGATCCTCACAACAAACCTGGGATATAGGGTCCATTATTATCACTATTTTACATTTGAGTAAATTGAGTAAATTGACTTACTCAAGGTGACACAACTACTAAGTGTCTGAAGTTGTATTTCAATTGCCTGAAAGAGTCTTCCTTACACTTTTCTCATTGCACTACATAGAATGTATAATAATAATATATATATATATATATTAGATATGTGTAATATAGATATGTAGATATAATAGATAGATAATGTAGATATAATAATATATATAGAAATAATAATCAGAAAGAGAAAGATAGAACTATGGCAGAAAAAAGAAAAAAATAGAAGTGGGCCATCAGTCTCTGCAAGACATCTTGGAACAGAGGATTCCAAATTAAGACATCAGTGGTATTTATTTAACCCTTCAATGAATAAAGAAAACTCCCCCAAAAGGAAAAAAAAACTTCCCTTTCTCAACCTTCCCCTCCCGGGGTTCCTCCGGTAATAGATCCTATACGGCTAATATAGATATACTACTTGGTTTTTTACCTAAATGTCTCCTGTATCTTTATTTTTGTTTCAAACATAAAGAAGCCTTTAACAAAAACTTAAATTAGGAAAGAGAACCAAAATTCTCTGAATGTTAGAATTCTCCCAACTAGGGCCCTAAATTATTGTGATTCATTCGAAATATTTTGATCCACAAAATGCCATAAAATAGAGAAAGAATCTGTAAGGACCTGAGGCCCATTTTATTGCTCCTAAACAAGACCAAAACCAGAGAATTGTCATAACAGGTTACGTCTGGTTAAATGCCTAAGGGATGAGGGTAGGGAGGAGAAGGAGAAGCAGGTGACTGGAGAAGAAATAGGAACCCTAAATCAGAGGTGTCAAACATAAAATTGGGTTGAGGATGCCACATTCCAGAGTGCAACCTGAACCAGATTAAAATATAATTGGGGCGGGGAGCAGCTAGGTTGCACAGTAGATTGAGCACTAGCCCTGAAGTCAGAAGAACCTGAATTCAAATCTGACCTCAGACATCTAAAACTTACTAGCCTGTATGACTCTAGGCAAGTCACTTAACTCCAACTGTCTCACCAAAAACATAAATATATATAAAATTGGGAAATATTTCCCATCAATATAAATAAAATTTTAAAAACTATCACAAAACAAAAACACAATAGAACATAATGTTAATATATAGTTTTTTTAAATTAATATTCTTGAAGGGATCATTATATAGGGTATAATGATTCATGTTTTTATTTGAGGTCCTAAACTATTTTCTAGGGAAGAAAGGGGAAAGGCCCTATTCAACATAGAGGAGGGAAGAAGAAAGAGGGAAGAAGGAGCAAAACAATACTAAATATAATCCAGTTAATTATACTTTTTCATGATGACACTTACAAGTGTTTCACTAACCATATAGACCTTGAACTTGATAGTTTCTTATTCTACATTAAAGTAGTTTTTATACTCCTAAGGAAAATTCCTTTTACATGGGTAGTGTTGAAAATGAGAGCATCTCATTCAAGAAGGCACAATGGAGAGAGTTCTGGATCTGAAGTTCAGAAGACCTAAGTTCAAATTCAACCTCTGATGCTATTTTGTAACCTCAGGCAAGTAATTTATACTGTCTGCCTCAATTTCCTTATCTGTAAAAAACCAAAGTTCCTTCTTGGGTTAGTATGAGGATAAAGTTGGGAAAAGCTCTTTGCAAACCTTAAAGTGCTATAGAAATGCTATTGTTCTCTGAGGTACCACTACACACCTGTCAGATTAGCTAAAATGACAGGAAAAGATAATGACAAATGTTGGAGGGGATGTGGGGAAGCTGGGACACTGATGCATTGTTGGTGGAACTGTGAACAGATCCAACCATTCTGGAGAGCAATTTGGAGCTATGCTCAAAAAGTTATCAAACTGTGCACCCTTTGACCCAGCAGTGTTTCTATTGGGCTTATATCCCAAAGAGATCTTAAAGGAAGGAAAGGGCCCCACATGTACAAGAATGTTTGTGGCAGCCCTTTTTGTAGTGGCTAGAAACTGGAAACTGAATAGATGTCCATCAATGGGAGAATGGCTGAATAAATTATGGTATATGAATGTTATGGAATATTATTGTTCTGTAAGAAACGACCAGGAGGACGATTTCAGAGAGGCCTGGAGAGACTTGCATGAACTGATGCTGAGTGAAATCAGCAGAACCAGGAGATCATTATACACAGCAACAACAATACTATATGACGATCAATTCTGATGGACATGGCTCTCTTCAACAATGAAATGTTTCAAACCAGTTCCAATTGTTCAATGAAGAAAGCCATCTACACCCAGAGAAAGGGATGTGAAATGTGGACCACAACATAGCATTTTCATGCTCTCTATTGATGTTTGCTTGCATTGTGTTTCCTTTATCTGATTATTATTTCTTGTAGATACGATTTTTCTTGCACAACAATGATGTTTGGAAATATGTATACATATATTCGATTTGTCAAATATTTTAACATAATTAACATGTAGTGGACTTCCTGCCATCTAGGGGAGGGGTGGGGACTAGGAGGGAAAATTTGTAACAGAAAGCTTTGTAAAGGTCAGTGTTGAAGAATTACCTATGTATATGTTTTGCAAATAAAAAGTATTAATAAAAAAAAACAAATGCTATTGTTACTACTACAACTACTATTACTGTCACCCTAAGGAAACAATTTCTCAATGTCAGGAAATTATTGTAATGGAGGAACTTTTAGGCACTGTGAGAGTTTGGTACTGAGCCTCTGGGGACTTGATTTTTCTCATCTGTAAAATAATGTGCTCACATTGCCTATCTCACAGGATTTTTGTGACAAAAATATTATATAAATGTTAAAGCACTATATAAATGCAGGCAATTATTGTGTTTTTGGCAGGCAGCTAGGTGGTGTCATGCTGGGCCTAGAATCAGGGAGACTCATCTTCCTGAGTTCAAATTTAACCTGAGACACTTCTTTGCTCTGAGGAAGTCACTTAACCTTGTTTGCCTCCGTTTCCCCATCTGTAAAATGGGTTGGAAAAGGAAATGGTGAACCACTCCAGTGTCTTCGTTAAGAAAACCCCAAAAGGGGTCATGAATAGTCAGGCATCACTGAAAAATATCTCAACAACAAATATTTACTTAAAAGATATAGCAAGAATAAATATTCATTTCCCCCAAACTTTAAGGGGGGCATAATCCCCCTATACTACTCTAGTCTTTAGGGAGATTAGATTCATCATTTAGTTCATTTTCTATATAAAGTTCATGTTCAGATATGACATAACTTCTACATGAGTCCCTTCTATGAGGTTGGGGTCTCAAAGGTCACTTCTGAAGAATTCCTTAGTCTTTGGGGTACTGATGCTGATTCCTGATTTTTTACTCTCCAGGTAAAAAAAAAATCCACTCCCTGTACTACAACAGAAAAGAACAAACAAAAAAAGACCAAGACCAAGGCTTGTTTCTGAAGAAACTATTTTGGTTCAAAGACTCTTTCCCTTACTATATGGGCTCTTACAATGAGAGAAAGGGTTAAATTTGCTTCTCCAGATATGGATAAGGAAGACAGCTGAAGCTGATCCTGATCTGTCTGAAGTAGCCAATAGTTCTGTCTACACAGTCAATCAAAGAGCCTCCTCCTAACCATGTCATTAACCACCTTGAACCAGTGACAGCATGTCCACACAGGTTCTATCATCTCCCCAAGAAACTTCTCTTTCACATCATCACAACTGTCCAAGAAGTAATATTTTAGGGTTCCCCAAATAGAGAGATTGCACTAACCAAGCAAGCTAATGGGGTCTGCTCATGAGCCAAATCCCCATTGCACTAATGTGTTGACATTTCTGACAGAATATTATTGTAAGAAAAAATTAGTAATTGTCCATGGACATATACTTAACTGAGTATTGTGATAGAATTTCTGAAAAGTCTTTAAAATCATATACCATACAATTCTGCTTGTTATTATAGAAAAAAGAATATGCACACATATTCTCACTTCTTATCCCTATGCCTCAACATAGCCGGGAGTTGGCATTTTGTGCTAGGGACCTCAGAAATAAGTTATGGGGCACATAAAAAATGTAAAGGAAACCGCTCTTTCTCCTTCTTTCAACCTGTCACAATCTGGCCGACCTGCCAATCAGTGTCAGGCTGGCCAACAATGGTTTTAATTGGTTGTCCTACAGGTTGACTGATATAATGCTGACTGATCACTTAGCTCTCAGTGAATGAAGAGAATGTGGAGGATATGTAGTCTTCCTTGAGCTTTCCTCTGATGATTCAACATAAGAAGAAGTCTCAGGTACCAGTCTGAGGATACAGAGTGTGTTTTTTTGTTACTCTGGGAATGCTGATTTTCTCAGACTTTTACTTAGCATCCCTCTCAGCAATTTGTGAAAAACTCTACAGAAGAGAGGGAATTAGGATCTGTTGTTGTTTTTAAGGTGTTTTAGTCATGGCTGAGTCTTTGTGACCCTATTTGGGGTTTTCTTGGTAAAGATATTGGAGTAATTTGCCATTTCCTTCTCCAACTCCTTTTACAGTTGAGGAAACTGAGGCAAGCAGAATAAAGTGACTTCTCCAAGATCACATAGCAAGTGGTTTGCCATTTCCTTCTCCTGTTTATTTTACAGCTGAAGAAACTGAGGTAAGCAAAGTTAAGGTGACTTGCCCAGAGTCACACAGCTGGCAAGTGTCTAAGGCTGTATTTGAATTGAGGAAGATGAATGAGTCTATCTACTTTAGGCTCATCACTGAATCACCTAATTGTCCTGGACTAAGAGTTCCCTAATTGAGCAATGTTTTCAGATGTCCAGTGTGATTATAGCTATATGTTACACCCACAAGTTGAAAAGTTGGAGAATCTGAAACTTTCACCCTTAAGAAGTTGGTATAGAGATACAAACACACACATACTCACATGTGCATACATACATACAAGAATTAAGAAAATAATAAAGCGAGATCGTTCACATTTAAATCCCTCACAATGAGCTGGAGGCCGGGAGGGATAGTCAGTCATATTTACTACTAAGTGGATGCAAATTCACTTACTATTCATTTAGAAAAGGCAGAGGCTCTCACAAGTCTCTACTTTGATATTGCTTTTCCCCTTGCAAAATGAGGTCTATGCTTTGTGATTTGGCAAAGCTGTCAAAACAATCAGATCAGGGAACCGTTATGGTATTTCTATCCCTCCATCCCACGAGTAAGATCTTAATGGATGCCTCAGGCTCTTCCACTCTTAAATTTATACATATTAAGGAGTGGGAAAGTTGGCATTGTAGCAAGGGCTCTGAGGGAATAGATTGTGGGAGCATCTTGGAGAAATGATGTGAGAAGAGGATGTTTATATACAAATAAGCTTATCTGATTTCTCAGTTTTTGAATTGCAAAGTCAACTGCCCAGAAGAGAGTCACTGGAAATAACATTGGACTGAGAGCCAGAAGATCTAAGTCATAATTATGATTATATCACTATCTCTTGTTACTAGTTGCTGTGAACTTCAGTTATATATGCAGTTATATAAAACCTACTGTGTGTCAATCCAATTCAATAAACATTTATTACTGTGTGTCATTGCCCTTCATTCACCAAAATGCTATCACTATCTCAGAGTCAAGTTACTGTGTCCTACTGTGGCTGCTCAGACCTATAAAAGCTCAGAACCCTCTGCCACAGGTCGGACACACATATAGTTCTTATGAACATTTGAGGTGGACTCTCCAACTTGGCACATCTCATGTTTCCTTTGGGCTAATTCAATTCTGCTTTACCCATAGAACACAACACTATGTTGGGCAGTCCTGCCAATGTCTCCCATGTCATACAATGGATTCTAAAGTTCTTAAGAGAGACCTTGAAAGTGTTCTTGTATTGCTTTTTCTAACCACCTTGTGATTGCCTGCCTTGTGTGAGTTCTACATAAAGTAGTCTTTTTGGCAAACATAAATTTGGTCTTCAAACAGTGTGGACAGCCTAACAGTGTTGCATTTTCTGCAGCAGAGTTTAAATGCTTGGCAATTTAGTTCAAGAAAGGACCTCAATATCTGGTATCTTATCCTGTCAGGTGATCAGAATTTTCCTCAGACAATTCAAATGGAATAGATGACATTAATTAAGTACCTACTATGTGTCAATCCAATTTCAATAAAAATTTATTAAATGCCTACTATGTGCCAAGCACTGTGGACACATAAAAAAAGAAGCAAAAGACAACTCCTCTCGAGAAGTTTGTTGTTTGTCCTTCATTCTGGAAGACAGCCATGATATCAGGGAGGCAATGCCATGACTTAAAAGAGAATTGGATTTAAGTGAGAAAGGGCTGTGCAAAGTCATGAGCTTCACTTTCTCCTCTGGAGCCATCTGGGTCCAATGGCAAGATATAGATCAAAAAGACTGGAGATGGCCCTGACAGTAATAAGGAAAATAGGAGTCGGGGAGGATTTACAGAGAAAGATAATAAGTCCAGTGATGAAAATATCAAGAGTCAGAAACTGTGCTAAGCACTTTTTACAAATATTTCATTTGATACTCACAATAACTCTGTGATATAAATGTTATTATTGTTGTCATTCAGTTGTTTCGCTTGTGTTCGACTTTGTGATTCCATTTGGGGTTTATTGGCAAGGATACTGGAGAGTTTGCCATTTTCCTCTCCAGCTCATTTTATAGATGAGGAAACTGAGGCAGACAGGATTAAGTGACTTGCCCAGGGTCACACAGCTAAGAAGTGTCTGAGGCAGGATTTGAACTCAAGAAGATGAGTTTTTCTGACTCCAGGCCCAGCATCTTATGCACTATGGCACCACCTAGCGGCCCAATTCTAGTCATAAAGTGATGTAAAATATATGAAACAGTGGGAAACTCACCAACTAGGGAAATGGGACTTCAGAGCAGAGTTTTCTTAAGGGTAAGAAGGTGACTTGCAAAATGGAGTTAAAAAAAGAAAGGAAGAAAAAAAAGATAAGTCCAGAAAATCCTACTCTGGGAAAAAAAATAATGAATCTTCACTTTCATATTTTCTTCTCCATCATCAAAATTTAGGTACGAAAGGACAAAATGGTATCTCTGAACCTTTTGACAGTGGACTCAGACCTCAATATCCACAACTATATGGAGTTCTGACTTATCCTTTGTGCCTTAATTCTCAGGAAAACAGGATGGGCAATTCTGAGTAGAAGCAGGGGAAGGGACAAGATGAGTTCCTTTTTAAACCAAAGGCTCTATGACTTAGTAACAAATGAAAAAGGGAGAAACCCAGGGGGTTCCTGTATAATATAAGTCAATTCTCTATATTAATAGCCAACAATGAATCATGAGTAATCATTACCTTCTCCACAAAACCTTAACCTGCTATCTCAGCCCACACTGAAATCTCTCTTCTCTGAATACCACTCATATGGCACTTGGCTTCTCTTAACAACATTAAAGAATTATAATACATCATCACTATCTAAAAAAAAACTCTCTAATATTGTTCCCCTAATCACCACATTTATAATAGTTATAGCACTGGTCCTAAGGCACTACTGCTACCTGCAATATTATTGTGTCTAAATACCTAGGAAACAATTCACCCTGGCATTTGTGCCTGGGCTGCCTTAAAGTGTTAATCATATTTCCATGGGTGTATGTCTTAAGCTCCCCAACTATATCATAAGCTTTGTGAAAGCAAGGAATGTTTCTTATATTTCCAGAAGAAACTTACAAATAATTGGTGCTCAAAAAATACTTGATTGATTGATTCATAACCTCTGGGTCAGGTGGGCTCCTTGCTTTTTGTCTTTTCCAAGAGACAAAGGGAATGGTCTTCCAAGGTGAACTAGCATGCCTGGACCATGCACCTAAATTCATCTGTGATTCTTAATAACAATAATGATAATCATGTAGGACCCAAAACAGGTCAAGAGATAGAAAGACCAACAGTTATCGCTGAATTGTGGAAAATATTGCTCTCCCAGGATTATAGTCTCTCCTTGGTATACAAATCCTCCAAGCTGCTCCTGAAGCTCAAAATCCCTAATGACTTCAAGCTCAGCAAATGGGGCGGGAGATGGTTTTAATTACCATAGGATGGAGGGGGACATTAGTTCATTAAAACCTCCCAAAAGGGAGGAATGTTAATAGAGAGTCAAAATGTTATTTCTACCTCAAGGTCAAAAGATTTATTGCCTAGAGTTACTTCTTATCATGTACAACTAAATAAAAATGATAGCTGTCCCTGTCCTTCTTATATTATTCTTCAGTAGTTATACAGTCATTGAAGTCTCTAAAAATGTTTTTTCACAAGATGAGATGGAGAGAATGAAGACAAAGATAGAAAGAAAAGAAGGGGGGAGAGACAGAGATAGAGCCAGAGCCAGAGAGAGACACAGACACAGACACAGACACAAAGACACAGAGAGAGACAGAGACAGAGAGAAAGACAGAGAGGCAAAGAGACAGAGACAGGGACAGAGAGAAGGAAGGAGAGAGGGAGAGAGGGAAAGAGGGAGGAAAGAGAGACAGACAAAGAGACAAAGAGAGAGACACAGAGAGAAAGACAGACAGAGAGAGACAGAGACAGAGAGAGGGAGGGAGAGAGGGAGAGAAAGAGGCAGTTCAGTTGGATCCTGGCAAATGATGGATTGCTGAAGATAATCCATCTTGTCAGCCTGGGACTACATAACCTTGATGTCACTATATTTTCCTCTCAAACCTAAATTTACAATTTGCCAATGAAGAAGATGGAAACGCTGAGCTTCCCCCCCCCCACCTCTACCCTCATGAAGGTGTTGTTTGGGATATTCTTAAAGGGTCATTGACCAGGAGAGCCAGAACTGTCTCCAAGAAGAAAAAACCTCAACCTTTGAATCTACTGAGACTTCCTCAAGTTTCTTTCTACTTTCCCTGAGATAAGAAACCAAGCCTTAAAATCTAGAGTGATAAACTTATATTTTGGGTCCCCAAGCAAATATTTGCAAAATGACTCCCTGACTCTTTGTTCACTTGCAAACTACCAGAACTCCAGCTGGTTAGGGATGTCTCCTTTCTTCCAGCTTGAATTCCCTTCATAACTATGATGTGATCTGTTTTCTTTATTGTTTTCCTTTCCTTCTACTTCTCCCCCTCTTTTGCTCCTATTATATATGTTCTTTGCTTTTATCATGCCCTTTAGTCTCTCATTTTTTTCTATTCTTTCAGTCTATCAAACCTGCTTTTGTTTTACCTCTCTCCTTATTCAGTCTTGACTCAGTGACCAGTGCTTTTAATAGAGCTATCTCCTCTACATTTGAATTCCTTTTCCCTCCATTGTCCCCACTAATAACTTAAATTTATACAGCACTTTAAGGTTTGTGTAGGATTTTAATACATTTTCTTACTTGAGTATATGAGCCACTTTTAAGGGAGGTACTACGGGTAAATTATTTCCCATTTTATAGATGAAGAAACTGTAGCTCAGAGAGCTTTAATAATTTGTCCATAGCCACATAACTATTAAATTTCATAATCACATAACCAAATTTCAGAGACTGTATGAACCCAGGTCTTCCTGTCTTCAAAAATAGCATTTTATCCACCATATTCTACCACACAGGGTTGTTTTGAGGATCAAATGGGATAATATTTGTGAAGCACTTAGCAGAGTCTAGCATATAGTAGGCACTTAAAGGCTTATTCCATTCCATGATACTTTCCACTCAGCACATCCTAAATCTTGGATTCCTCCTACCATCAACTTCTTCTCCTGTTCCCCATCATCCAAATGGGAGAATGAGCATGAGACTGAATTGATTCAGTGAAATAGAAATTTATCCTATCTAACCTCAATTGGGCCATCACTGTGGGTACTATTTCTTTTATTCATCTTTCATTGATTCTCTAACATATTCCTAACAATAGCTGTTCTAAAACCCCTACTTTCTCTTCCACCCTACTAACTTTCAACAGATAACCCCGATTTTACCAAGAAGATTGAGGCTATCAACTCCAGTCCTGTAGATCTTTCTCTCTTTACTCAGTTTTTCTCCTTTCTCTTCAGTCCTGGAAGATAAGGAGGATTTCTTTTTGCCAGAACTAATCCTTCTACCTGGATTCTTGATCCTATTCCCTACTATTCCGTGTTTATATAGAAAGAACAAATGACTAATTGTTGTTCTTTATTTCATCATGTCCCACTCTTCCTGACCTCATCTGGGGTTTTCTTAGCAAAGATACCATTTTTCTTCAGTTTATTTTGCAGATAAGGAAACTGAAACAAACAGGGTTGTTTACTTAACTTATCCAAGGTCATGCAGCTGATAAATATTTGAGGCTATACTGGAACTCAGGAAAAAGAGTCTTCTTGACTTCAGGCATGGTACTCTATCCACTGCAGCATCCAGTTATCCCAAATGCTGACTCTACTGTTTATTAAACTATATAATTCCAGTAAGTCTCCTACTAATCAATTAGGCTTTCAGTTTATTCTCTAAAATGAAGGATTCAAACTAGGTATTCTCAAAAATATCCCTTCTTTATGATCCTATCAACACCCTTGAGACTACAACATTCAGCCTTTCCTCTTTCGGCTCCTTCCTCTCAGTCTTCATATATGTCCAGATTTCTGCTATCTATCCTCAAACAGCAACACTGTGGGCCAGTTTTAAGTTAGTCCAGTCCAGCATATTCGAGATTTAAAATTTAATAACCGCATCATGGATCATAAAAAGGCAATTAACACCAATCTTGCAAATATAGAATTAAAAGAACAAAATTCCAGAGTTAAAAGGATTTCAAATGCTAATTCTTTCCACATTGCCACAGCAAACTATAGTTGGATCAGGAAGACATTCCTAGGAGGGCAACTAGAGCTAAGGTGAAGCTTTGGATTCAATTTTCTCCCCAGGCTAAGCCTCCTTTACTTCAAAGGGCATACTACTTTTCCTTTATTCCCCTCCCCCTCCTCCCTTAAGAGGCTAGCCTAAGTTTATCTAATGCTAAAGCAATGTAATGTAATGATGCTAGGTGAAGCTATCCCTAAGAAAAAGAGAGAGAGAAAGAAGTAAAATTGTTTTTCAGTCTAACTCTTGTGTGACCCCATTTGGGATGTTTTTCTTTTTCTTTCCCAAGAAAACATCTAATGGGATTGTGAAAGTCAGACATGACTGAAATAATTGAATAACAGCTACTAAAGACACTGGAGCTGTTTGCCTCCTTCTCCAGCTCATTTCACAGATGAGCAAACTGAGGCAAACAGAATTAAATGACTTAGCCAGGCTCACAGATGCAGTAAATATCTGAGGCCAGATTTGAACTCCAATCTTTTTGACTTCAGATCTGGCACTCAATCCACTGAACTATCTAGTTGCAAAGAAGTAAAGGTTAAGGGCTAAAAGGAAAAATAGGAAGACTCTCTAAAAACTACCTAAGGCAAAAATGCCTGCAACCAGAAACACCAGCATTTATTAAGTACCTACTATGTGCCAGACACAATGCTAAGCCCTGGGAAATCTAAAGCAAAAAAGCTCTCCAACACAAAACAAACACAATTCCTGCCACAAATATATACATTAAAAAAAAATCTTGAAAGAACCTTTTTCTTTTATCTTGCCATCCTCTCAATCAATCATCTTATCTCTTCCGTTCTATTACTAAATCCCTAAGAAAAGTAGTCTGCCTGTGCCACCCCATCTGTATTCCTCCTTCACATTGCTCTAATTCATCATCCTCCTGTAACCTGGGTTCCATCCATGCTACTGAAACTGCTCTCTCTTCAAGGCTAATAATACCCTTTTTATTGTCCAAGTCCATGATCCTGGATGTCATACGTTCAGTTTTTTAGATTTATTCTTAGGCTTCTCTTAACTTTTATTATTTCTTAATTAGAACCAGGAGATCATTATACATGGCAACAGCAAGATTATACAATGATCAATTCTGATGGACATGGCTCTCGTCAACAATAATTCAGAGTGGTTCCAATGATCTTGTGATGAGAAAGCCATCTGCACCCAGAGAGAGGACAGTGGGGACTGAATGTGGACCACTACATAGTATTTTCACTCTTTTTGTTATTGTTTGCTTGCATTTTATTTTTTCTCATTTTTCCCCTTTTTTATCTGATTTTTTTTGTGCAGCATGATATTTTTGGAAATATGTATAGAGGAATTGCACATGTTTAACATATTTTAAATCACCTGCTGATTAGGGGAGGGGGAGAAAGGAGGGAAAAAATTAGAACACAGTTTTGTAGAGGCGAATGTCAAAAATTATCCATGTATATATATATATATATATATATATATTTTGCTGGGGCAATTGGGGTTAAGTGACTTGCCCAGGGTCACACAGCTGTTACATGTCTGAGACCAGATTTGAACTCAAGTCCTCCTGACTTCAGGGCTGGTGCTCTATCCACTGCGCCACCTAGCTGCCCCTCCATGTATATATTTTGAAAATAAAAAGCTCTAATTTAAAAAAGAACAAAAACACTATACACACTATATAATACTATACAAACAAATGTTATTGCCATATTAATAACAAACTTAAATAAAAAATGACTTTCCCATTGATGTAAAAAAAACTTATTTCTTCATAGTGTTCGTGGTTATTTTTGTTTACTCCTAAGTGTACCCTCTTGGAAGTGGATTTTGTGCTAAAGTTGGGCTTCATCCTTCCTTTCATGAGTTGGAAAGTCTTACAGAAGGTAGGACTTGAGCTGTTATAAAACTTCACAATCTTAATACTTAGCTCTATCTCAAGGTTTGAACCTTGATCTATTACATCCATATTTCTCTTTCATATGATCACTAGGTAAGTAGTTCTGTTCCCTGGCATGGCTCGGCAGACCCCAGTCGGGTGTTTGAGATTGCATGTTTTCAGATCTTCTGCAAGGTCCCTCAGTACATGCCCGGATATTCTGAAGAGTGCCCAGATGTACTCTGTGTTTACTGTGTTTGTGGGCGGGGGGGGGGGGGGGTACTGGCTGTCTTAGTCCCTGCTTCTGTTCTGATAGAGCAGGGCCAAGATCCCACTGACTTTAGGTTCTGATTACTGGGCCTAATTCTATTCTGCTTTGCTTCTCCCCACTGGAATCTCCTCCTTCCCAGTGCCTGACAGCTTCGGGTCTACTTACCAGAGCTTGATTTGGCTTCCCTGGTGTGTCCCCTCTCTCCAGCTCTGCAGAACTCAGTCACATTTACCAGAGCTCACAGCTAGCATCCCTGGCACTGCTGCTTTCCCAGCTGCAACTGGGTTCACATCAACCTAATAGATCTCATGCTAGCTTCCCTGGTACTGTGTCTCTCCTAACACATACAGGCTTCTGGTTTTTTCTTTTCTTTCCTTTTTACTTCTTTTTCTTTTCTTTCTTTTTTTTTTAAATGCCCAGTCTTGGACTTGGTAGAAAAGCTTACTTCTCTTTCTTTTGAGTTTTCTTAGTCATTTCTTTGCATGGTGCCCTTTAAAATACACATGGGGACATATCCTTTCACAACACCTTCTTAACCAGAAGTCACTGGTGAATAATGGTGGAAAATATTAATTATAATCCTAGCCAAAAAAACCACAACAACAACACAAAACAAAACTAGAGCAATAATAAAAAAATCAGAGATTGTGTTTCCATTAATCATATTTTCAGTGCTTAGTATGGTTCCTAGCTTATACTAAGGACTTAATAAAGGTCTGTTGGATAGATTGTGGTTCTTTATATCAAATTTGCATTAACATTAGGAAAACAATTAACAGAATCATATTAAAAACAAAACTGATCAAACTGACTTGATTATATCAATAGATGCAGAAAAAGCCTCTGGGATTTCTAATACTATTGCTCATGAGCCCCCATATGATCTTTCCATGTCTATCAAACAATTTTAGCATCAGTCAGTTATTAATAAAGGGATGTTTACTGAAAGGCAAAGTATTAAAAGCATTCCTCCCAAACAAGGGACCTGGTGAAGAATGAAATCAGGCTTAAAGTATAAAGTCATCCAGGTATACATGAAAAGAGCACACAGGGTTGCAATGTGCCTCACAGGACTATTCCAGACCCTGTGAGCTCTTTTCTTTTTTTAGGGAATTCCCTTCAAGTTTTCTTTTGGATAAGGCTTCAGCAATAGACTTGTTGCTCCCATTGCTCGTGAGAACTGATTTCTTGCACTACTGAGATGGGTCAAGCAGGTGTCCAGTTACTATGGACTCATCTGACTTAACTATGGCTTCTAACTCTGGCTGTCTCTGCTATTGACCCCAATTCATGAGGGGGATTTTTAATGGCTCTTTTGAGCTGACAAAGCCTAACAAGGTCAAAACCTGGTCAAATATATCTTTGCATATTCATTGGAATGAAAAAAACTCTGAAACACATGACAGCTGGTGGTGGGGAGGTAGAAAGTGGTCAGCAATCTATCTCCCCAACTTTTAATTTATACAGTTCTTCCTCACTTAAAAGATATCAAAAAAGAAAGTTCTAAGACTGCCCTGTTAATATCTCTAAAATTTCAGCTAAGCAACCACATAGTGTGGACTTCAGAGTCATCTCATGGACAATAAGCATGAGAGATTATCTGTATATGTTCACAAGGAAGAGGATGGACCCTCCATTATGAATGCCTAGAAATATGAAATGATGCACTATGAAGAAAGCAGACTCAAGGGACCAATATGTACACTGTTGACAAGGTAAATGGAAACAACAACATAGTGAAACTTTATACTGTATAATTATGATGATCAAGCTTGACTCTTGAGAAAAGATGAGATAATGAGCCTTATCATCTCTACTGGAGGGTATATGTGTGGAATGGTGTCTATGCTACCAATCCCAGTGTGTTTCTTGGTTAACTAACAAATTTAGGGATTAGAAAAATATATTGGTGTAGAGAGCAATCTGGAACTATGCTCAAAAAGTTATCGAACTGTGCATACCATTTGACCCAGCAGTGTTTCTACTGGGCCTATATCCCAAAGAGATTTTAAAGGAGGGAAAGGGACCCACATGTGCAAAAATGTTTGTGGCAGCCCTTTTTGTAGTGGCAAGAAACTGGAAACTGAATGGATGCCCATCAACTGGCGAATGGCTGAATAAATTATGGTATATGGATGTTATGGAATATTATTGTTCTGTAAGAAACGACCAGCAGGACGATTTCAGAGAGGCCTGGAGAGACTTGCATGAACTGATGCTGAGTGAAACGAGCAGAACCAGGAAATCATTATCCACAGCAAGAAGACTATACGATGATCAATTCTGATGGACGTGGTTCTCTTCAACAATGAGGTGATTCAAACCAGTTCCTGTTGTTCAGTGATGAAGAAAGTCATATAAACCCAGGGAGAGGACTGTGGGAACTGAGTGTGGACCACAACATAACAATTTAACGCTTTCTGTGAATATTTCCATGCATGCTCTTTTTGTAGTGGCAAGAAACTGGAAACTGAATGGATGCCCATCAATTGGAGAGTGGCTGAATAAATTATGGTATATGAATGTTATGGAATATTATTATTCTGTAAGAAACGACCAGCAGGACAATTTCAGAGAGGCCTGGAGAGACTTGCATGAACTGCTGCTCAGTGAAGTGAGCAGAACCAGGAGATCATTATTCACGGAAACAACAATACTGTATGATGATCAGTTCTAATGGACATGGCTCTCTTCAACAATGAAATGCTTCAAACCAGTTCCAATTGTTCAGTGAAGAAGGCCATATACACCCAGAGAGAGGGATGTGAAATGTGGACCACAACATAACATTTTCATGTTCTCTATTGAGGTTTGCTTGCATTGTATTTCCTTTATCGGATTATTCTTTCTTATAGATACGATTTCTCCTGAACAAAAAAAAAATGATGTGTGGCAACAACTATACATATATTCGATTTCTTAAGTATTCTAGTATAATTATCATGTAGTGGATATCCTGCCATCTAGGGGAGGGGTGGGGAGTAGGGGGGAAAAATTTGTAACAGAAAGCTTTGTAAAGGTTAATGTTTAGGAATTACCCATACATATGTTTTGCAAATAAAAAGTATTAATAAATAAAATTTTTTAAAAAAAGAATATTTCCATGCATTTTGTTTTCCTTCTTAGGTTGTTTTTTTTCCTTCTCTCTTTCTAGATCTGATGTTTCTTGTGCAGTAAGATAACTGTATAGATCTGTATACATATATTGGATTTGTCACATAATTTATCAGATTTAGCATGTATTAGATTACCTGTCATCTAGGGGTAGGGGGTGGGGGGAAGGAGGGGAAAAGCTTGGAACCCCCAAAAAAAAGTTTTTGCAAAGGTCAATATAGAAAAATCACTCATATGTTTTGTAAATAAAAAGCTTTTAATAAAAAAAAAAGAAAAATATATTGGTGGAGTTAAGTCAGACTGAGAGACTGGGTTCCTTAGGTCTTAGGAAAGCCCTGACAGCCAGGAATAATAGAGGTCTGGTTTTATCTATAGATTGCTTGGAATCCTCTCTTTCCATGTGGAGAGTCTAAGAGAATGCTTCTTGAAAAGTTGGGATGATATGTAAAAGAAATGCCTTGTAAAGGCATTGGAGCATGTACAGATATTTTGTAATTGGTTCTGCCTAGAGTCAGGAAGACTTGGACTGGACACAGATACTTACTGCTTGTGTGACCTGGACAACCTTGTTTGCCTCAGTTACCTTATCTGTAAAATAAACTGGAGAAGGAAATGGCAAACATGCTAGTAACTTTGCTTAAAAAAAAAAAAAAGCAAAACAAAGAATTGGACACAACTGAAAAACAACAACAAAAGCATATTGAATTCAACAGAAGGGGATGTCAATAGAAGAGAAACATTCTCAAAAACCATTCAGGGTCTTCCTAGAACACTGAGGATTCTAATGAAAAATGCAAATATAGACTCTAGCAGCCTAGCTCTGAGAAAGACATCCTGAGAATACAAGCTACAATGAATTGTTTTGTTTGTTTGTTTCCTTTTTAAATCGTTGTTGCCAAGATTACAGGGAAGGATTATAAGGGAGGAGAATAAAGGCAGAGTATTTTCAAGAGTGAAGGTAATGTAACAATAAAAGACATCAATCAATCTATAATTCAGATGTTTTACTAACTTATCTTAGCTTCTCTCTCAATTTGTCTAAATAAAGTGAAGTTTTATTATACTTCATTTTAGAAGAATTTATCTCCTCATCTGGGCTCTAATTCTAATTTAGACAATTACCTTTTGTTTTCTTAGAGTTTCCTACTAACTTAGAGACTTCCATAATATTTTATCTTTCTTTATCCCAGGAATATCTGCGTTCTTCTCCCAATAGATGAATTCTGAGATCTCAAGACATAGTAGGAAATTCAAGAAATTTCAGGTCCTGTGGAGTATTAGACCTGGAAGAGTAGGATAAAACATGTTTATCACAGATTGCCCCATCATTTGTTGAGCTAACTATAGGAAGGAGAGGAAGAGACACAAATGGACAAACCCTCAGTAGGGCAATACTATGAAATTTGGACATAGTGCTATTTCTGGGTAGTTTTCCCCTACGTGTTTTCTGAATGCAACAGTAGAACCACAGCTGGTCCAGGGGGGGCTTGATCATACTTTCCCACTGAGGGTGTCTAAGTTCTTGCTTATGCTTAGACAGGGTCCAGGGCTAAGAGTGCCTCTTCATTAAAGAGGTCTCTGAACTCTCTGGATCCTTACATTTCCCACCCAAATCCCTAAGGAAAAACACTTAAATTTTACTCAGGCCCATAGTCAGGGTTTCCCTAAAAGGGAATAGAAAGGTATTCTGTATGCAGTGTCAATCAAGTGTGGGACAGTTATTTATTTTCTCCTCACAGAAGAAATGTTAAAACCACAGAAAGATTCAAAAGTAAACACTGACAAAGGCAGATATAACAAGGCAAACTACCACATCTAAAGCATTAAACATAGACTGATTAATGGAACTGTGGAATAGGAATCTCACCTTCCTTTTGGTTCTGTACCATCTGAACAACTCCCTCAAGGGCTGTATATTCTATATACCCTCAAGGGCTGTATATTCAGGCTAGGACTTGGGCTCATCATCTCTTTGTAGCCATCTTTCTAAGAAGAGTGGAACTGGGGCAACTAGATGGTGCAGTAGCCAGAGCATTGGCCCTGGAGTCAGAAGGAACCTGAATTTACAACTTGAAAACATCTATTTCTTGATTTGTGTTTAATCACTTATTCTTGGGGAAAGAAACACAAGAAGGAGCCCAGGGCCCTTAGTCTTAGCATACATATCTGCCATCATGCATAAATTAACACTGTAGCTGCTATGAGAATTCAGAGAGAAGGAAAGCCCTTCTAACTTCCCTCATGGGAAGCATCAGAAAAAAGTTCTGCAAGGGCATTTTGGAGAGAGCAAATCAAGCCTGCATGCATTTATTAAGCACCTACTATGTTCCAGCCAAGATGTTAAGTACCTTGCATGAACAAAAAAGGCAAGGAGTTTACAATATAATTGGGGGAAGGGTGGGACAAGATGAAAACAACCATGTGTAAATAAGATATTGCTTAGGCTAAACTGGAGATAATCTCAGAGAAAAACACTAAGATAAAAGAGGATTGGGAAAGACTAATTGTAGAAGGTGGGACCTCAGTTAAAAGTCATATGGAGCCAAGGAGTCCAGAAGGCAGGTATGAGGAAGATGAGAGTTCCAAATGAAAATTAATGGATTTGAGGGGAGGCAGAGAGAGTCAAAATAAAGGAGTAAAGGCAGGAACTCACCCAACCTCTTCCCCCAACCCACTCCAAATTTCTTTAAATAATGCTCTAAACAAATCTTATTTTATTTTATTTTATTTATATTTTTTATTTTTTTCTTCATTAAAGCTTTTTATTTGCAAAACATGTATGGGTAATTGTTCAACATTGACCCTTGCAAAGCTTTCTTTACAAATTTTTCCCCCCTAGTCCCCACCCCTCCCCTAAATGGCAGGATATCCACTACATGTTAATTATGTTAAAATACTTGCAAATCAAATATATATATACATATATATATATAATATACATATTTCCACACTTATCTTGTTGTACAAGAAAAATCATGTCTTCAAGAAAAAAAAAAAATCTGAGAAAGGAAACACAATGCAAGCAAACATTAAACAAATTTTAGAGCATCAAAACACCTAAAAAGATGGAGTAGAACATTTTCCAGCCAAAGGCAACTTAGAAGGTCATCGGAAAAGGTCTGTGACATTGGGGTGGGGTGTACAGTCCTGGTACAGGCTGCATTAGCACAACGCTGGTCCCAGCCCTGGCCCCCTGCCAGTAAAGCAGGAATGGCTCTATGGACCTCTGAATCAGCATCAGTACTGGTGATTTCTAGACCTCTCAGCCCAGAGACACCAAAAAGGACTTGGAAGATCAACAGAAAAGGTCTGTAGAACTAGTATGGGAGCCCAGCAAGCAATCCCAGTACATGCCCTGACAGTACCACCCCAGTCCCAGCATCAGCAAAGCAGGACTTCTCAAGTGGCAGTACTGATAGCTTCTAGACCTCTCAGCCCAGAGACACAAAAAAAGGACTTTGAAAGGTCAGCAGAAAAGACCTGTGGTAATAGAATGGGAGTTCAGCATGCAATCTCAGCACAGGCCATACGAGCACAGCTCCATCACAGCAAAGCAGGACTCTGTTGCTTTAGCACATTAGATCTTACAATTACAGAAGGATGGGGACACTACTAATAGTCCCAGGGCAGAAAAGAATGCTTGAAACTCTGAAAAAAATCCCTGAAGCTTGGGACAATGCACCCTCCACCCTGGAAACAGTCCTATTTTAATAAAAATTTAAAAGCTCAGTAATAGGCTAGGGAAATAAGCAAACAACAAAAAAGTTTCTGACCTTAGAAAATCACTATGGTGACAAGAAAGATCAAAACACATACTCAGAAGAAGATAACAAAGTCAAAGCTTCTACATGCAAAGCCTCCAGGAAAAATAAGAATTGGGCTTAAGCCACCAAAGAGCTCAAAAGGGATTTTGAAAATCAAGTAAGAGAGTAGAAGAAACATTAGGAAAAGAAATGAAAGTGATGCAGAAGGAAAAAACAAAAAGCTAATGAGAAGAATACCTTAAAAAGCAAAATTGGCTATTTGGAAAAGAAAGTACAAAAGCTCACTGAGGAAAATAATTCCTTAAAAATGAGAACTGAGCAAATGAAAGCTAACGTTGACCTTTGCATACTTGGTGTTTCAGATTTTCCCCTCCTTCTTCCTACCCCCACTCCTAGATGGCAAACAATCCAATATATATTATACGTGTTAAAATATATGTTAAATCCAATATGTATAAACATATTTATACAATTCTCTTGCAGAACAAGAAAAATCAGATCAAAAAGGAAAGAAAGAGTAAAAAAACAAAATGCAAGTGAATAACAACAAAAAGAGTGACGATGTTATGTTGTGATCCACACTCAGTTCCCACAGCTCTATTCATCACAAGATCATTGGAACTGGCATCAATCATCTCATTCTTGGAAAATGTCATGTTCATAAGAATTGATCATCATATAATATTGATGTTGCCATGTATAATGATCTCCTGGTTCTGCTCACTTCACTCAGCATCAGTTCATGCAAGTCTCTCCAGGCCTCTCTGAAATCATCCTGCTGGTCTTTTCTCACAGAACAATAATATTCCATAACATTCATATACCATAACTTATTCAGCCATTCTCCAATTGATGATGGGCATCCATTCAGTTTCTAGTTTCTTGCCACTACAAAAAGGGCTGCCACAAACATTCTTGCACATGTGGGGCCCTTTCCTTCCTTTATGATTTCTTTGGGATATAGGCCCAATAGAAACACTGCTGGTCAAAGGGTATGCACAGTTTGATAACTTTTTGAGCATAGTTCCAAATTGCTCTCCAGAATGGCTGGATCCGTTCACAGTTCCACCAACAATGTATCAGTGTTCCAGTTTTCCCACATCCCCTCCAACATTCACCGTTATCTTTTCCTGTCATTTTAGTCAATCTGAGAGGTGTGTAGTGGTATCTCAGAGGGAACATTATTGTTATATGGAAAATGATGAAGAGGATGTTCTCAGAAAAAAAAACACAAACCTGGAAAGTCCTTCATGAATTCAAGCAAAGTGAAACGTACTGTTATACAAAGTAATAGCAATGCTCTGGGATGACCAGCTATAAGTGACTTTGCTAGTCTTAGCAGTACAATGATCTACTACTATTCTGAAGATCTTATGATGAAAAATCCTATCCATACCCAAAGAGGAAACTGATCAGGTCTATTTATACATTGAAGCATTCTTTCTCCTTTCCTCCCTCCCCCTCTCCCTTTCCTTGTCCCTCTCTTCCCCTCTCTCTCTCTCTCTCTCTCTCTCTCTCTCTCTTTTTCTTTCTCTCTCTCTCTCTCTCTCTTTTTCTTTCTCTCTCTCTCTCTCTCTCTCTCTCTCTCTCTCTCTCTCTCTCTCTCTCTTTCTCTCGCCCTCTACCACTCCCCTCTTCCCCCCTCCCCATGTCTGTGTGTGTGTGTGTGTTCTTTTTCTCTCTCGGTTTTTTTTTTTTTTTTTAGGATGAGAGATCTATGTTTTCTTTCACAACATAACTTTTATAGAAATGCTTTGAATAATTTCACATGTGGTTTCTTAATGGGGGTTGGAAATGAGGATAAGGGAGAGAATCTGAAACTCAAAAGTTTCAAAAACATGTAAAAATTGTTTTAAATGTAACTAGGGAAAATATTGAATAAATGATTTTTTAAAAAAGAGAGAATTAATCGATTCGGGAGAGGAAGCATCTTATGTTAGAAACAGTAAGGAGCCTTGAAAGAAAAAAGTGAAGGCAGAAATTGTCTTTCTCTTTAAAATCTTCTATATGAACACACCCCCCCCCCCCCCGATTCATGGAGCAGTGCCATACAAAGGGCTGCACACATCCTTTTAAACAAGGGACTGAAAACTGTCCATTCCCACTTGGCACCAAAGCATATACTCCAATAAACAATTCTCTAAGTAACCTTGTTATATGCGTATTGCTTGAGAACTCCTGAACTCTGTACTATGCTCCAAGCTTCCCAGTGTCTTGGGGACAGGGAATACTAAAGGATTTAGGCATTGATAGTTTTCTGTCACAAAGTCAGCCTGCAGCTTTTTTAGTCTTTTCTGATTCTTTTGAGTGTGTCTGTCAAAAGTTAAGGTACCTTGAAAATCAAAGGTCAGTACCCTGACACACTCAATAGATTCAAACACCTTTCATGAAGTGGATAAGCTTTATGATGTTGATGAAGAGTCCTTAACTTATACAAAATCTCCTTTGGCGATTCTCATGTCAGAGTTGTTTTGAGGCTGTTTATCTCTGAACTGTTTGTTCCTTTATGACTGATAACAAATTCAGGTGGTTCGATACATATTTCTTCTATATACTCTATTGCAGGGAGCACAGTACTGCATACACATAAGATAACCAAGAGGTACCAACAAATACCAAGAGGGGATTGTTGATTGATTAATTGGCTTGCCCAAGATCACACAGGTAGTGAGCTTCAGAGGTGGAATTCCAAGTCAAGTCATCCGAATCCAATTATAGGATCACAGAATTAGACTTGAAAGTCACCTCAGAGGTCATCTGTTCTACTTCCCCTCTTTTTACAGATAAGGAAATTGAGGTATAAGGAGATTAAATGCCACATAGGGAGTAAGTGTCAAAGGTTGGCTTAGAATTTATCTTGTGATTTCAGAGTCAGTGATTTTTCCCCTGAATATACAAATTAATAGATAATAAGCCAGGTAATATATAAAATAAAACTATAGTCTGCAAAGGACTGAAGAGGATAATCTACTAGGCAAAGGCAAGGTACATGGTGGGAATGAACAGCCTGTAACATGTTACAAATGAGGCAGTAGATAGGAGAAACTATGTAAAGGATGTCAGCGAAGAAATATACAACTAGGAAAAAAAATAACAACATAGGCCAGTCACATAGCAAGAATAAGGTATAAAAACTGAAAGACAGACTATAAAGTGTTGAGAAAAATAAGAATAAGGTACCTAACACCTTGTGTGGCTTCACACTGGCAGATCTGCAAAAGGGGAAGGGGGGAAAAAAGAACTTATTAATACCTACTACATTCCTGGCACTGTGCTAAATTCTTTACAAATATCATTGCATTTAATCCTTACAGTCACCTTGAGAAGTAGGTTGTAAAATAGTAGTGCTCTATTTTACAGTTGAGGAAACTAAGGCAGACTAATAAGTACCTCAAACTGATTTGAATTCAAGATCTTCCTGACTTGGGGCTGCTGGTTAGGGAGACTCATCCTCTTAAATCAAATCTAGCCTCAGAGATTCATTAGCTGTATGACCCTGGATAAGTCATTTCATCCTGTTTGCCACAGTTTCCTCAATTATAAAATGAGCTGGCGAAAGAAATGGCAAACCCCTCCAGTGTCTCTAACAAGAAAACTCCAAAGGGGTCATGAAGAGTTAGATGTGACTGAAAATGAATGAATATGCTTCCTGACTCCAGGGCTAGCTCTTACCATTTATATGCCCCTGAACTAATCCAGAAGAGCATGGACTGTCAGGTCATAAAAATAGTTTTCAATCTGCATTGTCAAAAGATTCCTCACCTCAATAAGATTACAGATCCATTGGAATACTAAAGTATAAAATAAAACTTCCCAATTCTAGACTAGGGGCTGCTTTGCTTCTAAGTTACTTCATTCGTTTATGCTTCCCTAAAACTGGTTTGGCCCATTTTGATTTCTGTAGACTGAACTCTACCAGCTGGTCCAACAAGAAGGTGTTTTCCATTCTAGAACAACCCCATGTTATCTTGGAGAGAGAATCTCTTGAGCCTTAGCTCCTCTGCTCAGCCAATCAGAAAGACTTCTGGTTAGAATGACGGATGATTGGCACTCAACCTTTATTACTACATAACCATGAAACTAAATATCTTTTCCTCTCCTAATAAGAATCTTAGTGTTTAGAGCTGGATAAAGAGAATTTAGGGTTCAGTCAGACAACCCGTTTCTTTTTTATAAAAGAGCACATAGAAAAGTGAAGTAACTTTTCCAATGTGATACAGGTATTGGCATGTAAAGTTCCTATCACAATGCCTGGCACGCAATAGGTGTTTAATAAATGCTTATTGTGGGCAGCTAAGTGGTGCAGTGGATAGAGCACCAGCCTTGAAGTCAGGAGGACCTGAGTTCAAATTTGACCTCAGAAACTTAACATTTCCTAACCATGTGACCCTGGGCAAGTCACTTAATCCTAATTGCCTAAGCAAAATAAAAATAAATGCTTGTTTCTTAATTGCTTAACTCCTTTATAGCATACAGTAAATGATTCTACCACAGTTAAGAGGGAGTAGGATAAAAAGTTGTTGTGCTCTTGTTATCCACCAGGCATGTCACTAAACATTCTGCAGATAATCGCATTTGATCCTCTCAACAAAGCTATGAAGGAGGTGCTATTGTGATGTCCATTTTACAATTGAAGAACCTGGAACAGACAAAAGTTAAGTGACCCGCCCAGTGTCACATAGCTAGTAACTGTTTAAGGTCAGTTATCAACTGAGGTGTTGTTATGGTCTCTGTCTTACAGTTGAATAAAGTGAGGCAGACAAAGGCTAAGTGACTTGCCCAGGATCACACAGCTAATAAGTATTTGAGGATGGATTTGAACTCAAGTCTTCCTCATTCCAGGTTCCATTTAGGTACTATTGAGATGCTTATAACTATTATTAGTGAAATCAGAATCATATGATTATCAATCAGCTAAACCTCCAGTTGGGTTGGGGAGAGGGGAACTCTAACATTTTAGGCTCAGATTCAAATATCTGTCCTATTTATCTCTATATCCCACAAGCTATTCAGACTCATTCTACTGGAATTTCCTGGTTCTCACTTAAGAATACACAAGTCACAAAGCAATTATAACATGTTATAGTTTTATATCAGAATAAGCAAGTTTTAAAAAAAAACAAACAGCATAGAATCAGGAATTATAAAGAGCTTTTTAAAAGATCTATCTCTGAGTAAACTTAAACTGTCTTCAGGCAAGTGAAAAGAGGGGAAGAAATTAAAGCTCCTCATAAGTATTTTTTGGTGGATCTCAGCTCCAATCTGTCTCGACCACACCTTTCTCTGGGGATTAAATAGGAAAAGATTGCAAGTAAGAAGAGCTCACATCACCCCAGAAGCCAAAATCGCCTTTGGATTCCCATCACAAAATGTCAACTGGAGCTTCTTCTCTTGTTATGAGCCCTGTTTGTACTGTTCATCATCAACCTGTCTCTATCATAAAAACCTCCCTTTCTCCTCCCTCCTTGCATCTCTCCAATCAGGAGAAGACTCAGTGTCAAACTACATTTCCCAGAAGCACATGCATTCAGATCTTTTCTTATTTGCACCTAGTTACCTTCCCTCTATATCACAAGTAAGGGAAAACTAGGAAAGGCAGTTAGCGTAGATAAAATAATATTAAAAATCAGAATAATTCAACTTGATACACAGGTCACTCCTAAATTAACAAGTAACAACACCTATTATGAAATATCACAAGAATTCTGGGAAATAACAATCACAACAATAATAACAAAAGTTAGCACTTATGTAGTACTTTAAGGTTTACAAAATGCTTCATATATTTTATTTATTTGATCCTCACAATAATGGGGTAAATGTTACTATTTAGAAATGAAGAAAGGTGACAGGGAGAGGTTTAAATGATTTGCCTAAAATAATATAGCTGGTATCTCCACCAGGATTCCTATCCCTGCAATTCCCAAGCTCTATCTACTGACCCACATAACTGCCTGTATTACTTATGTTTTATTCAGGGAGCAGAGAAAGGAAGGAAAAAGCAACAGGAACAGATATTGGGGGATTTACCTTTTAGTCCTGGTACTTAGTATCAAAAAGCATTTTGGTGCTAAGCATTTAAACTCTACTGCACAGAGGATAACTCTGATGGGCTGACCATGTTGTACAAATGCTAAAATGCCTAAAAGACTGTTTTATAGCGAATTCACACAAAACAAGCACTCGAGTGGGAGTCAGGAGGAGCAATACAAAGACACACTCATGGTTTCTCTAAGGAACTTTTTACTGGGAAAAATGAGAGACACTGGACAAGACAGTCCAGCATGGAATGTCTGCATCAAAGGAAATGCTGTCCTTCACTGATACATGGTTGGTGGAACTGTGAACAGATCCAACCATTCTGGAGAACAATCTGAAACTATGCTCAAAGAGTTATCAAACTGTGCATATCCTTTGACCCAGCAGTGTTTCTACTGGGCCTATATCCCAAAGAGATCTTAAAGAAGGGAAAGGGACCCACATGTGCAAGAATGTTTGTGGCAGCCCTTTTTGTAGTGGCTAGAAACTGGAAACTGAAGGGATGCCCATCAATTGGAGAGTGGCTGAATAAATTATGGTATATGAATGTTATGGAATATTATTGCTCTGTGAGAAACGACCAGCAGGATGATTTCATAGAGGCCTGGAGAGACTTGCATGAACTGATGCTGAGTGAAATGAGCAGAACCAGGAGATCATTATACATGGCAACAACAAGACTATTCTGATGGACATGGTTCTCTTCAACAATGAGGTGATTCAAACCAGTTCCTATTGTTCAGCAATGAAGATAATCATATACATCCAGAGAGAGGCCTGTGGGAACTGAGTGCGGACCATAACACAGCATTTTAAAGCTTTCTGTGACTATTTCCATGCATTTTGTTTTCCTTCTTAGGTTGTTTTTTTTTCTCTTTCTAGATCTGATTTTTCTTCTGCAGTAAGATAACAGTATAGATATGTATACATATATTGGATTTGTCATATAATTTATCATATTTAACATGTATTAGACTACCTGTCATCTAGGGGTGGGCTGGGGGGAAGGAGGGGAAAAGCTTGGAACAAAAAAAAAGTTTTGCAAAGGTCAATGTAGAAAAATCACTCATGTTCTGTAAATAAAAAGCTTTAATTTAAAAAAAATGGAAATGCTGTCCTTTATAAACAAAGAAGAATTGCAATAGCTCAAAAGAAACATGAGATGCACAAATGTATAGACATCTTCACTCCAAATGTTCATATGGACTATTTGTGCCTAAACTGTTGTAGAGCCTTCAAAGCACATATTGGTCTGATCAGCCACAGCTGTGCACACTATATTTTGATCCCAACCTAGTGATGACTTTTTGCTCTTCTTCAAGAATGAAGAACTACAACCAAACCAAGCCCAATCTAGGGCTGGAACTGTTGTGATTATGACCCCAAATTTCTCCCAAAAACAAAGCTTCCTCTCTTTTGGATACTAATGTTCTTTTGATGATGTTATATGACCAAGAGTGATAAAATTCAAAAGTCTCTAAGGAACTAAAGTTGACAATCCTCAAAGGACAATGGAAAGGTGTGTGGCAACTGTAACCCATTAAAAACAAGGAATCATAAAGAGAAGTGGTGTAAAGGATGCTATCAGAAGAATATATGAACAAAACAAAAAGCTAGTCACATTGTATGTGTTTTGGTTATTTTTAGTCATGCCTGACTCTTTGTGAACCCATTTGGAGTTTTCTTGTCAGAGATTCTGGAGTGGTTTGCTACTTCCTTCTCCAGCTCATTTTACAGATGAGGAAACTAAGGCAAACAGAGGTAAGTGACTTGTGCAACATCACAGTTATTGTCTGAGGCCAAATTTGAACTCACAAAGATGAGTTTTCCTGACTCCAAGACTGACATTCAATCCACTGTCCCAGTCAGCTGACCTAGTCCTGTTACATAACTTGGGAAATGACGGAAAGTTCACATTTTCCACTGGTGACCGCCTGCTATCAAAAGATTTAGAGGAAGACCCTCTGAATATTGGACGTATCCCCTGTGGTAGATTTGTTGGAGGATATGAGAAATTGCTCAAAATTGACAGGAAAGGATAAGTAGAGATATGGATCATTGGAAGGAGTATAAGCTTTGATAAGATCAAATCTTCATTTTGCAAGAAGATAAAATTGTAAATTGGATGATTATTGCTATTATGTAATGGGTATCTGGCAGCATAGCTGATATTATCTTTCTATGAGTAGGATGCTAAGGAAGCTACCTTCAGGAGAAATAAAATGAGGTATAAAATTCCCATCCTTCCCCTATCCTCTTCTTTTCCCTTATTGCTCACTTTCCGACTCTCTCCCTTCTTATGGTGATTTCCCTAGAAGCTGAATCTCAAAGCACCTCAGTCTCTTTCAATGACAGACAACTCACAATTCACCAGTGTAGGGTTTGCCTGAAGTGACTTTTTGAGGAGACAGAACTTGCCCTATGTGAATGTTAGACTCTTTCACTCAAGCTTAAGGAAGTGCTTCATAGACTTCCCATATATGGTATCCTGTTCCATTTTCTGTTTCCCCATTCTCTGGATCAGCAGTTTAGAGTACTACCATGCTGGTACTCTTATAACCTGAGCATATTTTTTGAAATTTGGAGTTTGTATCTCAGATGATCTGGAAGAAAGAAGTCAAGCTTCAGGGTGTAAGGTTGAGATCTGTTTCAAGCCTATACAAATATTTTGTTCTATTTCCTCTGTTTCTCCTCTCTCCTGCAGAGATCTTTTGCAACACGGAGTGCTGTCAGTGAGTTGGCTATTGTGGTTTTAGCAAATATCTACTATTTGAAGATTAGATCTCCATGGCATTGGAGGAAGAGGAACTGGGGTGAGGGATTTCATTTTATTGTAAGCCTGCCAGTAATTTTGGTAGCATGGTAGGCAGTAGGGAAAGGAGTCCTGAGTGAATACAAGTTCGTGGGTTTGTTTAATCTTCTTATAGGTTCTGGGTATCCTAGATCATAGAGAAGTTGCTTTATCTTTTGTGCATAATTTCTGTTTTGGAGAAATTAAAGCAATCATGGTAATTGGACAAAATATCTAGTGTACTATCTTGGTCATGTGACTTCTACTATAGCTACTTCTTCTTTGCCGGTCTTCACTTCTTTTGGGCACTTGTTTCCTCATAGCATCTGGTGAACAACTATGCAGTAAGAAATGGGAGGGGGCATTAGACTTGGAATCAAGAAGATTTGAATTTGAACTCTTGAATTCTATCTCAGATACTTTATCTCTATAACCTTGAGCATGACACTTAAATTCTCTGTGCCTCAATTTCCTTATCTGCAAAATGAAGGTAATAATAGCATTACCTTGCAGTGTTTTTTGTGAGGTCCAAATAAAATAGCACATGTAAAGTTGGTAGACTCTAGAAGTTCTGTATAAAGGCTATTTTTTTCCATTTTAGGAAAAGGAAATGAAGTCTTATAACTTGGTGAATTGGAAAGGTCACCACGATTTGAAGGGTTTTCTGTGAGCCTGGGTACCCCATCTAATGTTGCTGCCAATCCAGCATTGATGCCCTGAGGAACAAAGAGTGGTCTTCTGGAACAACCTTATAGACCCGTGCAATAAAATCTTAAAACAGTGATTCATTCAGTAGTGATGTTACTTGTGGGCATGAACTTGGAACTGAGCTAATATTGAATCTACTCCCCCAGAGACTAAAGTAGGGTAAGGAAGAGTAGGTCCTGGGAATTCTGGGAGAAATACCTGTACATTTGTTCTTGCTATTTCTTTGACATAAACTTTCCTCATTGTTAATTGATCGAGTAGTTAAATAGACCTGGAACCTAGTCAGAGGCCCCTAACAATGGAAGGAATACAGTTGATGACAGTAGAAGAAAACCAATCCCAAACTGTTCAGGTTATCCTGGCATCCCAATATGGAAATTTCACTTGTTAATCACTGATTTCAATGATATCCATTTTTTTGTGACCCCGTTTGGGGTTTTGTTGGCAAAAAAATTGGAGTGGTTTGCCATTTTCTACTCACATTCATTTTACAGATGGGGAAATTAAGGCAAACAGTTTTAAGTGATGTACTCAGGGCCACTAAACTAATAAATGTCTGAGGCCTGATGCTCGATGTCCCTAAGAGAGCGATAGAACATGTTTAGTGCTAAAAGAGTAGGACTAAAAAATACCTATTTCATCATTATTTTGCTGAACAAACAGCTTTTTACCTCTGTGCTCTGCTTTCCTTCTCTGTAAAAGAAAAGGCTTAGATGAGAAGATCTCCAAGGCTTCCTCTATTTCTGATATTTTATTCCCCATAACTTTGCTTCATGTTCACCTTCTCCCTGTTACTTCTCAGTACTCCCTCAAAGTGACTAGTTATTATCTTACATTACAGGTGTGGAAACTGAGGCCTGGGGAGAATAAGATGGATCACACCTCTAGATACTTCATTCTCAGTTAAGGCCTCTGGGCCACAAGTTACAAAGATGGGAAAGAGAACTCCTCCATCATTCTGGAATCTACTTGGCTAAGAAGATGATTTTCCCTGGGAGATAGGGAGTGAATTTATTTTTCTTACTAAGATGAATTGTGACTGGCAGATTATTAAGAACAACAAGAAGAAGTCTAAAAAAATGGAGAGGGGGGCAGAAATACACAGTTCACATTCCCCCTCAGCAACCCCCTCAGGCTACTTGCTGTGTCCAGTCTTTTTTCCCCCTTCCTTTCTCCTTCTTTCTTTACATCAACATTCAATCATTTTTTCCCCATTCACTCTGTCTCTTCCATTTTTATCTAATGTTGTCTGTGGAAATAGGTATGAAATAAAAAGGCAACTCTGCTTACAGATGTAATCAATTGATTCGCCAGGTAGCCCATGGACACCTAGGAAAAGGAGATCCAATTTACAGTATGGACACTTTCCCTGGCCTTTTTTTTCCCCTCCCTCCTCCACTATTTTAAATGTTTCCTTGATCTTTTTGTTATGTCATGCTTCATATTTAATAGGAATAAACCAGCTTATCTCATCCTTTTTTTTCCTCCCTTTCTTCCTTTCTTCCCTGGTTAGAGGGAAGCGATTGTGTGTGTGTTGTTCATAATAGGTTGTACTGAATATGAAAGTGGTTCGAATTTTCCCCCTTCCCCCATGAGATGCTTAGATTTCTCCTTTACAATGAATCTCTGAGGATATCCTGATTATCTCAGAGCAGTTGAAGGATCCAGAAAGACTGTTGTATTAACCCAAGGAGTTTGCTGAGTACATGACAATGAATTAATGAATGAATAAATAAACAAATAAATAAATGGAGGTAGCTTAGATGAATAAGTAGTTGAATGGGACAGTAGAAAGATAAGTGGAGTAGGCATGAAAATATGGGTTTAAGTCCCAGCTCTACTTTAACTACATAACTTTAACAAAAGTTACTTCACCTAGATAATACAGTCGGGAGTCAGGAAGATCTAAGTTCAAATTCTGCTCAGATGTGAGCTCTGTGACCCTGAACAAGTCAATCTCTCTTTGCCTCAGTTTCTTCAACTGTAAAATAAGGATAATAAGGAGCACCTTCCTCCCAGGATTGTTGTAAAAATCAAATAAGGTAATATTTGTGAAGTGCTTAGTTCAGTCCCTGACACATAATAATAGATGCTTAAGAGATGTTTGCTACCTTCCTTTCTTCTCTTTGGATTTCAGTTTCCTCATCTGCAAAATGTGTTCAAAATTGGACTATAATACTTCCAGCTCTAGGAATCTACAAATAAATGAGCTAGGAAACACGGCTCCATGAATACTGCCCAAACAGCTGTTATAGGTTCATGTTGAAATTAAGGTCAAGATGTGGGGTGGAGGGGGGAGAGGTATTGAATTCACACCACTGAAAAAACCCTTCAAAGTACATCTTGCTTTTTGTCTTGTTTCTGGACAGGCTGACACTTAAGTCAGATCATTGTTGGGGATTTCAAGGAATGGGATGGCCCAAACTTTTAGTCACAAATCTTAGCATCTGTGATAATCCTTGTATTCAGGAAGTTCTTCCTCAAGTCTAGCTGGAGTCTCTCCAGCTATCCTATCACATAAGTATTTAACTCCAAAACATCCCCTTGCTTATTCAAGGTTATTCACTACATCCTAGGTCATCGGTAGTCAAGCTGACTTCTGTTTTGCAATTGGATTTCAATAACTGTAGAAGAGGAAGTGAGACTGACAATTTTGGGTAACTCTCCCTCGTTTATATCCAATTCCTTCATGAATCAAGACAGCATCCTATGATGTCATTGGTACTTTTAAAGAACGAAGGACAAATGACAACAACAACACTGCTTACTGTTTAACATAGAGCCTGGTATCTAGAAGAAACTTAATAAATATTTATTCACTGGCTGACTAAACATGTTGGCAGCTGGAAACTAGTCCATTAGAAAACCTTCTCTTATCTGAGGAAGGAAATTCAAAATCAATGTGACAGGATGGAACTCCTTCCTCTCAAAATTACTAGTGACTTTGGTTGTAAATAGGATATTCTAAGCAGGTTAGAGTAAAAACTTCCAAAACAAGGTGAAGTAAGCATTATAGGATGCAGCAATTCAGATCCATTCCCAGAATTCTAGAAATCCAGATCTTCAAGGGAAATCTCTAGAACCCCATCTTATCATTTTAAAGCAAGGAGACCAATATTAGGTCTAGCATCTAGCATCTAGAAAGTTAATCAATATTAGATTAACTTGCTAGATGGTCTCAAGGAACTACAACTCTCCAGATGTCATCATCATCATAGTATCGATACAGCATTTTAAGATTTGTCAAGCACTTTACATATTATCCTCATTTTATAGATAAAGAAACTGAGGCACAGAAATATTAAATCAAATAGTTTCTGAGGCTGGACTCAAACTCAGGTCTTCCTGAGCCCAGAGTCCTGTGCTCTATCCATTGTATCACCTACCTGTCCTTATGCTTCTGTACAGCTTTATATTTTGGAAGATGTTTTCCTGTGTATTCCATTTTGCTCAGTCACGTTCAGTTCCTTATGACCCCATAGACCCATATGCTCACCAGTGCTGTCCATGGAGTTTTCTTGACAAAAATATTGGAGAGGTTTGCCATTTCCTTCCATTTCCTTCTTCAGCTCATTTTTACAGATAAGGAAACTGAGGCTAAGAGGGTTAAGTGACTTGCCTAGGCTCAACAGCTGATGTCTGAGGCTGGATTTGAACTCAGATCTTCCTGACTTCAGGCCCAGAGCTCTATCCACTAAGCTATCTAGCTTCCTCTTTATTCCACTTCTACAGTGCTATTTCAGTACTTCATCGCAGGATGGGAACCTACCTTGGGATCTCAAAGACTACGCTGCCAGAACATGAGCTTCTGTCAGGTTCTGCCAAGATCGAAAAGGTTTTGTATAGGGGCCTAGCTAACAGCTGGGTCTATTATTTGACGACCAGTAAGTTATGCTTGGTGAGGCTCATAACTAGAAAATTGGCCACCAGGCAATTATTATTATTTTTTGTTTGTTTTTTCACCCATGGCAACCCACAAAGATCATCACAAAGGCATCAAAAGAAAGCAATTTGTGTCAGTAGAGAGAGTACTTGTGGCAATAAAATCATTCCCTGGCTCTGGCTTCACTTTGTTCCTTTCCTAATCTTGATCCGTTTCTTAGTATAACAGGAGTTTTTAATCTGTTTTTATCATGTGCCCCTTAAGTGAACTGATAAAGTCTGTGGACCCCTTCTCAGGAGGATGTTTTTAAAAACATAACATGCATAAGATTACAAAGGAAGCCAATTACATTAGAACTTACTTATTTAACCCTGTTCTCTTCCCTACCCACTCCCTAGCAAAAAACTCACTGACTCTAGGTTAAGAACAATTGTTCTCCACTATCTTCTACTCCTAAATCATTTACTTTCTTGTCTTATCCTTGTTCATATTTTGCTAATGTCTGATACTGGATTACTCCCACCTCTACCTCTTCCACTCCTACTGTCAGGCTACTGAAGCAAGATAAAGAAAGTCAAGTAGACATAAAGACCAGGGTCTTTTCAAATTTATCTTATCTAACCATATCTGGACCCTCACAAAGCAATTTCATTCATCCCTATTTGATTTTCTATTTTGTTGAAGCTGCTACAAACTATATAGATGGATACATAGATAGATAGATAGGTAGATAGTTACATAGATACCTAGATAGATACCTAGATAGGTACATAGATACATATAGATACATAAATAGGTAAATAGACAGACAGATAGAAAGAAAGAGAGATAGAAAGAGAGAGGAGCTAGAGACGGAGGGTCAGAAATAATTTGTTAAACCCTGTATCAATCATCATGTTAAGCACTGGGAATATAAAAAGAAGATAATAAAATGATCTCTGTTCTCAAGAATTTTATGGTCTACTACATAGATACCTAGATAGATACATAGATAGGTACATAGATACATAGATATATAGATACATACATAGATAAATAGACAGGCAGGCAGATAGGTAGATAGGTAAGTAGATAGATAGATAGACAGACAGAGCTAGAGACAGAGGGTCAGAAATAATTTGTTAAACCCTGTGTCAGTCATCATGTTAAGCACTGGGAATATAAAAAGGAGACAATAAAATGATCTCTATTCTCAAGAATTTTACAGTCTACTAAAGGAGAGATGGAACAGGGGAAGGGATGACAGCAGGAAGAGAAATGGGGCACCTAACCTCAATTTTCCTAAGTATCTCTTCCCTTCATCCTCAAAACTGAGGACTACTCCTCATACTTTATGGAGAAAGTAGAGCCTATTTACCATGAGATCTCTGCCTCTTCTCTACAACCCCAAGCTCTGGATATCATGCCCCATTCTTATCTCCTTTACTTCTTTCTCTAGTAACTGACTATGTGCCCTTCTCAACATCTTTCTGTGAATCCTTGATCTCATTTTCTCCCATCTTTTCCAGCTTTCTCTATCAACTCCCTTCCCCAACCATCAATCTCTCTCCTTTCTGCCAGTTTCTTCCTAACTGCATTCATTCTTCTCCTTTATTTCCTCCTGACTTTCTGGACTTTGCCCACTATGTTCCGCTGCCCTTTCACTCCCCTAAGCCTCCTTCTTTCTCCCATTGGTGAATTTCTCCCAAGGTCTTCTTCTTCTTCTTTTTTTTTTTTTTTTGCTTTTTGCTGAGGCAATTGGGGTTAAGTGACTTGCCCAGGGTCACTCAGCTAGGGAATGTTAAGTGTCTGAGACCAGATTTGAACTCAGGTCTTTCTGACTTCAGGGCTGGTGCTCTATCCACTGCACCACCTAGCTGCCCCCCAAGATCTTCATTTTAGGGAGAGATTCATACCCATCAGCCTTCTTTTCTCTTCTGCTTTTGCTCCTGAATTTCTGGTCTTCAACACCATGCCCTCCTAGGCTTACCTCCTCCCACCCTTGGATTTTTTCAGCCCACTTTTGTGTATTTTATTGTTCCATTATAGTATAAACTCCATTGGGGTAGAAATAATTTTTCTTTTTTCTTATATTTGTATCCCCAGCACACCAGCCCATAGAAGAATTTCATAAATGCATGTTGCCTTGCCTGTAGACACATACAAATCTCTTCAATCCTTAAAACAAAACAAAAAGTCTTCTATTCGATCCTGCCATCCATTTACATTATCATTCCTTACTCAACCAAACTCCCCCCCCCAAAAAAAATTGTTCATTCTTGTCATCTTTGGTTCTTTCTCACTTTTTGCCATCTAGTTTCCAACCTAATCACTCAATTGAAATTACTCTTTCCAAAATCATCAGTGATCTCTTATCTGGCAAATCTGATGAACTTTTCTCAGTCCCCATCCTTCTTAACCCCTCTGAGCCATTGGACAAAGATGACCTCTTGGTTCTCTTGTATGTTCTTTCCTCTCCAGGTTTACATGGCACTGCTCTCTTGGCCTTTCTTCTGTCTGGCAATTCTTTCTCAATTTCTTTTCTTGGACGACCATCCATATCATATCTCCTAACTGTGAGTATACTCCAAAATGTTATCTTAAACATTTTTTGCAGTCTCTCTCTTAGTAACTTTATTAGCTTACCTAGGTTTAATTATCACCTTTGTACTGTTGATTCCAGATCTTTCTGGGAAGTTAGGTGGCACAGTAAATGGAATCCCTGGCCTGGAGTCAGAAAGATTCGTCTTCCTGAGTTCAAATCTGACTTCAGATACTTACTAGTTGTGTGACCCTAGGCAAGTTACTTCATCCTATTTGCCTCTGTCTCGTCATCTGTAAAATAAGCTGAAGAAGGAAATGTCAAACTTACTTCATTATCTTTACAGTCACAAATAAGTGAGCTTGAGTCAAAGCTTTCTGTCTAGACTTTCCTGGCTCTAGTTCCACATCACAAAAAGTATATTGGATATTTTGAACAGAATATCCCATAGACATCTCAAACTCACCACATGTAAAACAGAACTCATCACTTCATACCCTTCTCAATACATCCTCTTCTGAATACTATTTTTAAAATAGTTTTTTTCTTCTTGTTTTTCAGACATTTTTCAATCATATTCAACTCTTCATGAAAACCCCATTTGGGGTTTTCTTGGCAAAGATATCAGAGCACTTTGCCATTTTCTTTTCCATAGTTTTACAGATGAAGAAATTGAGGCAAATAGAATTAATTAATTTTCCCATAGTCACACAATTAGTAAGTGTCTGGGACCAGATTTGAGCTCAGGAAGATGACATCTATCTGACTCCAGGACCAGTACCATAATCCTCTTAATTACCCAAGTTTATAATATTGATGTCATCCTTGTCTCCTTGCCTTCACCCACCCACCAATACATATATTATATATAAATACAAATATTAGATTTTTATTATGTAAACCAAATAATATTATTCTATATACTATGCATTATCTAAATCAAATATCCTAGCTTCTACCATAATATCATGCCTCATATCCATTCTCTCCTCTCTACTTACCCAGTCATCACTGTTGCTCAGGCCCTCATTCTCTCTTGCCTGTACTATTGCAATAACTTCCTAATTGGTCTCCCTGCTTCATGTCTGTCCCCATACTTCACACAGCTGTCAAAGTGATTTTCCTAAAGTACAGACCTGACCATGTCACTCTGCTATTCAATAAATTCCAGTGGCTTCCTATTACTTCCAGGATCAAATATAAACTCCTCTCTTTGGCATTTAAAGTCCTTCACAACCTGTTTCCAACCTACTTTTTCAGCCTCATTACACATTTTTCCCCTTTAGTACAGTCTACAATCTAGCCAAACTGACCTTTTTTATTATTTTTCATACATAGAACTCCATCCCCTATTCCTATGCTTTTGAATGATCACCCTCCCTGCATGGGATATGTTCCCTCCTCACCATTCCCCTCTAAGATTCTTCAGTATCCTCTGAAGCACAACTTAGGGCATCATCTTCATAAAAACCTATCCTAATATTCCCCTCAAAAGATGCTATTACTACTCTTGTTATTGAGTCATTTTCCTGTTGTACCTGACTCTTCTTGAACCCATTTCAGGTTTCTATGGAAAAGATACTTGGAGTGATGTATTCCAAATAGATAAGGAAACTTAGGCAAAAAGAGTTAAGTGACTTGCCAGAGTCATATAGCTAGGAAGTGCGTGAGGTCAGATTTGAACTCATGAAGAAAAGTCTTCCTGAATCCAGATCTGGCACTTTATCCACTGTGCCATCTAGTGCTCCCCATTATCCTATATGTTTATATAGAGAGACTTGAGCCACTATGGCATAATGGACAGTGTGCTGGGCTTGGAGTCTAGAGTCTAGGTTCAAATCCTGCCTCAAACAATGTGTGATTGTGGGCAAGTCATTTAATATGCTCTGAACTTCCGTTTTTCCCTTTGTAAAAATGAGGAGGATTGGACTAGATGATGGCATCTAAAGTCCTTTCAGCTCTAAACCTATGATCCTGTCATCTTGGGAGAGTTAACTGTCATGGCTGAGAGTCTGTGTTAGGACTGAGAGAGGGCTGAGAGAATTTCTTGGAGAGTTAACTGTCATGGAAAATGAGATTGCAAGAATCCATGAGAATTAGCTGTCATCTCAGAAAGTGTGAAGAGACACTTAGAGGGAACTGAGTTTAACTCTTATTTTGTGTAGAAGACATCATGAAATAACTGAATTGTTGGATTGGGCTGTGAAGGAGTGATCGGGTAACAGTATTGTTTATAGTTTACTATGGGTTGTAACCTTTCTCACAGCTACTGTAATTATTGGAAAAAAATAATTTTTCTTTGAGCAACATTTTTGTTTATATATTTGTTTAAGCCTATGAAATTATGATTTGAGATCAAAAGAAAAGAGAAAGCTTTTGGCAAAAGAGATTAAAAAAATCAGTGTGGGAATGTTTGAGGAAATATCAGGACACACCCCTTGATGGTCTTCAAACCTGCATGAGAAATTAATAAGGTAACAAGTCAAATAGCTGGATGAGTGGTAGAAGTTTGCTGTGTTTGTCTCTGATTAGACTCTGTTGGTTTGCACCTGGAATCTGTGAATTTGTTTGAAAAAGGCAAGGCTGCTAACTTTATATTAATATAATTGGCTTTGTTTTTAATTCTATGTTTTTTATATTATGAAAAGCAACATAGTGGGAAGGAGTCCATAGATAACAGATTTCCAAAGGAGTCCATGACACAGAAAAGGTTAAAAATTCCTACACTGGGAATATTGCTCTCATCTAGCAACTCCTCCCTTCAACTCCTATAGCTTCTTTCATGGGACTGCTGCAAACTGGATTAGCAAAAAGCCTATCTTCATATGGGATATAGCAGAAATCTTGACTCTATACCTATGTGTATAAATGTCAACACTTCTGGCAAGATCATAAATCCTTCAAAAGTAGGGACTTTTAAAATTTTGTGTATGTATCCCTAAGCCTTGGTATGTACTAGTCACTTAATAAATGCCTATTGATTAACTGATGTATACCTGAATATTCACATTAGTTAATTTGTCCCTCACTAACCTTTATTGTGTAGATAAGGGAATATCATTATTGCCATTAATCAGATCAGCAAATTGAGGCTGTGATTTATAGTGCCAGGACCATGATCCATATCCTGAATTTCATGTGCTCAAAGTTTCTTCTGTCTCTGAGACCTGCCCCTCTGACTGGCTTCTTCCAGAACCTTCATGTTAAGGAAAAGACCCAGGGCATCTATGCCTTCATCCCGCTCCAGGCTGCATTCCTTATACCACCAGACATTCTCTCTAATACCCCCATGCTGGGGATCTTTATCTTTCTCTTCCTCTCCCATATTTTCAGCTCCCTTTTATACATTCTCCTGCCCCATTAGAATATAAGCTACTTGAGGGCAGGGCTTGTCCTTCTGCTTGATATGTATTCTCAATCCTTAGCGCAGCATCAGACACATACTAACCACTTTACAAATACTTGTTGACTTGACTTAGCTCTGTTATTACCTGTGTGACTTTGGATAAGCCATTTAACTTTTTTGTGCCTCAGTTTCCTCATCTGCAAAATAAGTGGGCTGGATTTGATCTTTAACTTTTCTTCTCTTTTTCTAAGTCTGCCATCCTGTAATTGTATCTGTATGACAATTGAGTGCTGGACCATATACTGTTATCTTGGTCTTGCCAGTAGACTGACTCCATTGAATTTGGAGGAGAAAATGAGGCTGCTGATTTTGCACAGCTCTGCCTCACTTGTAATTCACTAAGTCAAGACATCATCCTCTTAATGTCATTGGTTCTCTTCAACCATGAAGGAAAAAACAATAAACAATTGAGTACAAAGTAAAGAAGACCTAAGGGCTAAAGGATACCAAATACAGAAGTGAAAAGAGTGAGAGTAGAGAATTTTAGGGTAGTTTCTATGGGGCTGGAGTAGTCTTGAATTATGAGAGTGAAACAATATTCCTTACTGAGCAATGGATTCAGAGTTAGGAAAAGCTGAGTTCAAGTCCTGCTTCAAATACTTCCTAATGTGGGCAAGTCACTCCCAGCTTCAGTTTCCACATCTGTATAAGGATTATAGTAGCACCTGCTTCCCAAGACTGTGGAAAGGATCAAACAAGATAACATATGTAAAGAGCTCTGCAAACCTTAAAATATCATATAAGTGCTCACTTTGGCAGCACATATGTTAAAATTGAAATGACAGAGAAGATTAGCATGGCCCCTGAGCAAGGATAGCATGCAAATTCATGAAACATTTCATATTTTAAAAATATGATATAAATGTGAGCTATTATTATTGGCTTAAGAAAAGATACTGAGATGTTAGTTAGCTAGAAGAGAGTGGGGACAAGAGCAATAGGGAGTGGAAAGAGCTTCAGATAAGGATTCAGATGGTAGAGGATGACATCTGATGTCTACTACTTACAATGTATCTTTGGGCAAAAAATAATTTTTCTGAGTCTCAGTTTTCTTACCTGTAAAATAAATTTTGAATTAGATGATCTTTAACAAATTATCGTAATAATGTTAAGCAGGTTACTTTGGTTAGAACTACAGGGCTGACTTCCATGCATTTTGATTACTAGCCTCCTTTACTCTGTTATTCCCCTACACACACACACACACACACACACACACACACACACACACACACCAACCACCTTCTAAGCAAACCCAACTATCTGCTTCTGACACTAAACTTAGATGGCTAGATTATCTGTCCTGAGGAAACTGTGCCATGCTCCTAATACCATTTAGTAGTAATGTCATCAGGATAGCAGGTTCTTTTGGAATACATAGAATCCATTAGTTATTCCTTCTGGCTCTTATTCTCTAAGAGTCTGTGTAACCAAATGAATAGAGTGCTGCATTTGGATCCAGGAAGACATAATTCCAAACGCATCTTATTACATTCAAACTCTTACTAGGTATATTACCACACGCAAGTCACTTAATATCTCTAAACTTCAAGTAACCTTTAAGATTATACAAATGAGGAAACTGAGGTCCAAAAGGGTTAAGAAGAGTAAGTTGATAGTTGGGTTTTTTGAGTTACTTAAGAGAAGGCACAGAGAAGATTGAGACTCAAAGAGATTAAAAAGATTAAGTTGATAGAAGGATTTTTCAGTGGTCCCATTGCCTTCCTTGGAAAGATTTTTATCAGATCTGAGGGTCCTGAACCCTGCCTCAACAACCTGAAACCCTCAAACCAATCTATAACCTTTACTTCAGGAATATAGTTCTCATTTATAATTGTTGCTTCCTCATCCTTGTTTATCCTAATATCACACTTCTGGGGAGTAGGACATGCTTGTACCCTTCTGGTGACTAAGTGTCTTCTCCCTCTCCATTACCAACATTATTCTTACAAAAGAACAAAAGACTACCATTGGAACTCCCTTTTCTCATCTCATCCCCCCCATTCCCCCCACCATCACCACATACACATTTACATTGCTAGTGACCTCATCAAACAAATGCTGAAGTGGGCCCTGTCTCCATAGCAACGAACTGAGCCAATGAAAGGTAGGAATGAGGATACTGAACCACAAAGTGGGACTTGGCAGGCAGTGGGGGCAGAGAGGCTCTATTGAGCAAACAAACAGCACTGGGAAGGCAGAAGTCAACTGACAAACCTGTTTGCTATATGTAAAGAGTCTTCCTTAAAAGAAATATGCTGTGAAAATTCTCCTTTAGCTGAATAAATAATACACACACATGTAGGAAAGGGGGAAAAACCTGGGAGAAAAAAAGACCCAGTTAGTTAAGCAGAAAAACAAAAAGCTTGGGTTCTAGCCCCTCTGGGCAAGTCTAAGACCTATCTGTCTTTGTGTTTCTAAAAGCAGGTCTGGGGAGGGAGAAGGGAAAATGCACCCAGCATTGTCTCCTTACAGATTTAGACAGAGGATGATGGATCATCTTCAGGAAGAAGAAATGGTCTAACAGTCAACCATTACTGAGCTTCCAGCCTTAAGCAGTAGAGATCCTTCTAATGGAACCCTGATACTCATATAAGTTACTATTTCAACTGACTTCTCCATGCCTTGATTCTTATTCTCATTCTCCAAATGGTCCTCATGGGGCACATATGAATTGGATCATCCTGACAACACTAACGGTACCATCCAGGCAGAGAGAAAAGATCTCTCCTTCACAGGAGGACTTATTAAAAGCTCAGCTTTCAGATTAATGCTCAGATATTAGATTTTCAGAACTTATTAATACTCAACTTCAGATGATTGTGTCCACTATAAAAGAAAGTGAAAAGAATTAAAATAAGAGATTAACATTGGATCTGAGTTATTCACAATAGTTTTTTTTAACTTTTATTAAAGGAGTCAGTCAATTCCCTTTAATACATGCCAAGTGGAGAGAACTAGTCTCTGAGATGCAAGAAAGGAAAGAAGGAAGGAAAAAAGGAGGAAGGAAAAAGGAAGGAAGGAAGGAGGGAGGGACAGAGCAAGAGAGGAAGAGAGGAAAGAGAAGAAGAAAGGAGCAAGGGAGGGAAGGAGGTAGGGAAGAGAAGGAAGGAGGGAGGGAGGGAGGGACAAAGAGAGGAAGGAAGGAAGGAAGGAAGGAAGGAAGGAAGGAAGGAAGGAAGGAAGGAAGGAAGGAAGGAAGGAAGGAAGGAAGGAAGGAAGGAAGGAAGGAAAAGAGAAAGGGAGGGAGGAAGTTTTATTAAGTGTTTTCTACTTGCAAATGACATATTAATATCTGGGAATAACAACAGAAAAGCAAGACAGTCCCTGCTCTCAAGGGAGACCACATTCTTATAAGGAAAACAACACATTGATAATTCTGAGTTCCTTCCATTCCTTTGACATTAATTGTTAGCTCTATTTGGAAACTTCCCAATCTTTCAATTCCACATCTCCACCTCAACAACCAGACATTCCTGAAACCTTGACTATAAAACCAGACTTATTCTCTCTCACAAATTGACTCTTGCATTTCTGTCAATGAATCATTTCTCTTGATTACTTAGGCTCAAAACCTTAGAGATATCCTTTCCTCTTTCCTGCTCTGCCTCTTACATCAAATCAGTAACCAAGCTCTATGTATTTTTCCTTACTAGTGTTCCTAGAATATTTTTCCCTTCTCCTTCCACAGTTGCAACTTTAGTCCAGGTTTTTATCAACTCATGCCCAGCTATTGGAATAACCTCCTAAATAATCTTCTATTTGTAGTCTCTCCTTCTCCTATCCTGCCTATATAACAAAGTCAAATTAATATTTCTTAAACATAACTTTCATCATGCCATCTCCTTATTCACAAGCCTTTAATGGCTCCCCATCCATACAAAACAAGTCTTTTACATCCATACAATACCTTCCACAATCTAGCTGTAGTTTATCTTTTCAACTTTATCTCTATCTACATACCACCATAAACCCCCTTTCCAGTCAAGCTGGTCTAGTCACCATCCAGAAAATTCCTTACTCATTCCTATCTTTATTCTGGTGTTTCCCCCACTCTACTCCAATTCTGTAGAATTCCCTCTTGGACAATTCATATTGCCATTCATCTTTTTTATAGAATCATAGAATTGGAAGGGATGTTAAATATTATCGAGTCTAACTCCCTTATTTTAATACATGAGAAAACTCATCAGCTCATAGTGGAAAATAAAATAATTTGTTCATAGTCCTTCAATTCAGTTGTTATTAATTCCAAGAAGCTGTGGCATGTGCAGTCACCACACTCCAGTAAAACCATCTCAGCAGATGGATTAAACCAGGTTGAAGGTAACTGTCAGGCTCCAAACTCATTGGTGAGTTAGGGAAATGTTCACCCTGAGCATATAAAGACTTCCCCTTGGTGGGAGAGGTGGAGAAAAACAATTTATTCCCATGACCATGAATGCTGATGCTAATGCTGATGCTGTGGAACTCTTAGGATTTGGTCAGACATTCAAGAAGCGCAGGTCATCCACTGCATCAATCATTCATCATCTTCATTTTTGTCTTGCCACTGGACTTTGATGACTCGGGAAGAAAGAGTGAGACTGATGAATTTTTGCAGCTATGTCTCGTTTAAATCCAATTCATGCATATTGACCTGTGATATCATGGGTCCTCTTTGAAAATAAAGGAAAACAATAACATTGATTCTCTCAAGGAGTGTTCTTAAATCACTCTTATAAGTGATAGAGGCAACATGACCTAGCTGATTAAGGTTTGGTCTTGGAGTATCAAAGACCCTTAGATCACGGGTTCTTAAACTTTTTCCACTGAAAAAACTCCTTTTTGCCATGAAATTTTTATGTGATTCTGAGTATATAAGTATGTAAAATAGGTATACAAATCAGACATAATAAATCATAATTCCATGACCCCCCCACAATTCAGTTACATGTTCCCATATGGGGTCATGATTCACAGTTTAAGCTTTGTAATAGATAGCTAGTGTGGATTGGTAAACAGAATTCTAGCCCAATTCCCTTCTCGGAGATAATCAAGGGAAGAAGAAAGCACCTCATAGCTTTCTTCCCCACAAAGAAGAAAATCACAGTCTTTCTTGAAGAGTAATGGGGTTCAGATTACTTCATATGTAAATTGAGCCATCTTGACATTACACAGTCCAATCACACATATATCTTACACTAAATCCAGTGGCTTTTTCCTCTTCTTTCTGGACTTCTCTCTGGTTAACACTGATGATCATTCCCTTCCTTCTGGATATTTTCTCTTCCTTGGATTTTCAGGACACTGCTCTATCTTGGTTGTTCTTTTCCTGTCTAATTAATCCTTCTCAGTCTCTTTTGTAGAATAACATCCATGTCCCATTCAGTTTGTATGAATGTTCCTCAGGGTTCTGTCTTAAATCCTCTTGAAGACTTCTATGTAGTACAATGGATAGAATGCTGCCCTTGCCGTCAAAAAGATCTGAGTCCAAACCCTGCCTCAGATACTTATTAGCTAAGTGACCCTCAAATCCATCAAGTCCATGCCTCAGTTTTTCCATCTATAAAACTGGGATAACATCAACACTTTTCCCCCCAGGGTTGTTATGAGAACCCAGTGGGATTGCAAACTTTGCAAACCTTAAAGCACTATGCAAATGTTAGCTATCATTATCATCAGATACTTTTTTCTCAGTGAACTAATCAGCTTTGATGGAATTAACTATACTCTCTAAGGAAATCAGTCTAAAATCTGCATAACTAGCCCACATCTCTCTGCTTCTCCTGGGCACTTACCCAAACATCTCTAACTGTCTGCTGGACATCTCCACCAGGATGTCCCACAGCAACTGCTCACTCTCCCTCACCACCACTTCCCATATTCAATCGTCTGCCAAATCTTGTCAACTCTATCTCCCTAACATCTCTTTCATTTGCTTCTTTTCTTCTGCTTATACTGTAGCTACCCTGGTTCACCTGAATTTATCACCTCTTACCGGGATTATTGTAATAGCCTCCTAATTGATCTCCTGGCATTTGAACACCCCTTCTCCAATCCTTCCTTCACACAGCTACCAAATTGATATTCCAAAACATGAGTCTAACTGGGTCATTCCTCAGATTAAGAAGCTTCAGTAGCTCCCCATTATCTCTTGGCCAAATACCAACTCTGGCATTTAAAATTCTTCACGGTGTGACTCCAACCTCTCTTTTTGGATTGAATGTATCTTACACCCCCCTCATTCACACTGCCAAAGTGGCTGGCTTGCAGCTTCCTGTACACTACTTGTCTTTATACAGCTTGTTGCTCACTTTCTGGAACGGTCCTATTCTACATCTAGAGGCAGCTAGGGGCTACAATGAATAGAAAAGACTGGGACTAGGGTCAGGAAGACCTGAGTTCAAATACAACTCCAGATATTATAGCAACTGTGTGGCCTTGGACAAAGCACTTAATTTCTGCCTGCATCATGTTCTTCAAGTATAAAATGAGATCATAATAGCATCTATCTCCCCCGGATGGCATGAGAATCAAATAAGATAACATTTGTAAAGGTCTAAGCACCGTACTTGGTTTAGAGTAGTTGTTTAATAATTTTTTTTCTTGTTCCTTACCTCCACTTGATGGAAGCCCAGCTTGAGCTCAAGTATTTCATTTGAGAGTCTTTCCTGATTCTCTAAGTGTTAGTACTGCTCCCCCCCTTAACTTTGTATTTATCTTGTATATATCTCCTACTTAATTTTGTTATTTTTCTCTTTCCCTCTCCTTTCCCCAAACTTTGGGGGGAAGGGATATATGGCTATTCCCATAGTTTATGTTTATTAGATTCAGTACATGGCATAGCACCTGACACTTAATTCATTAACATTGATAAATGCCAAATGGTTGGTTGGTTGGTTCCCCTATGTGAATGCAAATACTTCATACTTCATGGTCATCTAATTCATAATAACTTTCCCTGTTCTCCAGAATGAGGAAAAAATTTAAGTCAGAGAATAAAAGGGGAAAAGATGATATAAATTATCAGGGACCAATACTTTCTAGTTACCTTTTACATTCGACTATAATGAGCTATCTTCCACCTCTACATTCTGTTTCTCTCTCTGTCTCTCTATCTCTGTCTCTGTCTCTCTCTCTTTTTCTCTCTCTGTATATATGTATATAATATATGTATGTATATTTCTAATCAACAACAACCTCTTCCTTCAAAATTGGCTCAAACTTATTCCTACAGGAAGTTCACCAGCTTGATTTAACTGAAAGATTGCTAGATCTGTAGTTAGGAGAGATCCACATTTGAATACTGCTGATATCAACTAGTTCTGTCATGTAAGGCAAGTTACTTTAGGCTGCCCAAGTCTCAGTTTTCTCATCTGTGAAATGGGGATTATAATAGCTGCAATACCTACCTCACTGGGTTTTTGGAAGAAAAGTGTTTTTCCAAATAAACATAAATGCATGGGGTAAATGTGATTTATTATTTTTACTACTTCACTGTGCATCCCTTTGGTGTATATGTATGCACTCTGGGATTCATATATTCAGTTTGGACTATATTGTTTTGCAAGAGTTCCTGAGTTGTTTCATATCACATATATATATATATTTCATTTTTTAAAAACTAGATTATGAGCTACTTGAGAACAAAGCTGTCTTCATCCAGAATAAAGAAAACAGAATGTTGAAGGGTCCCCAGATCATTCCAAAGGAGGAAAGGTTGAAGAAACTAGGGATTTTAGCTTGAAGGAGAGGGGAAATATGTTAGCTGTCTTCAAGTGCTTGAAGAGCCATCATAGGGAAGAGGTATTAACATTGTTTTGTGTAACCCTGGAGGATAGAACCAGGAACATTGGGTAGAAGCAGCAAAAAGCAAATTTAAGCTTAATAGAAATGTCCTGAATATGCTCTTCTCTCATTTTTCCAGAACCAGGCTGATTACATTTCCCACCTTGGGATTCTAGGATTATGCCAGAAAGTTTAAGATTTCTTTAACAGGTGTATGGTACTTTGCAAAACTTAAAGTGCTATATAAATTCTTTTGTTATTTGTTTTGTTGTTTGTACAGAGAGTCTAACTCTCTGTAATCCCATTTGGTTTTTTTGTTTTGGGGGGGGGGTTTGGCAAAGATACTGGAGTGGGGCACCATTTCCTCCTCTAGCTCATTTTACAGATGAGGAGGAAACTGAAGCAAAGAGAGTTGAAATGATTTGCCCAAGGTAACACAGCTCAAGAAGATGAGTCTTCACTCCAGGACATGGCACTCTATGCAATGTGGTGCCACCTAACTGCCCATAAAAACCCTATTATTTATTTGCTATTATTATACATTATCTTGAGCCCCCATTCAAATGTGATTCATCACTACCTCCATATTCCTTATTAATCACCAGTGGACCAGCACTACAATCCCATTTAACCAATTAACATCAGTTAGGTTTTACAAAGAGATATTTGCTTTGAGGATATAGCAAAGATAAAATACAGTTATCCCTTCCACATTCTGACTCTCCCCATCACAGTGATGTACTGTAGGTCAGCATAAGGAATTTAATGGGAATTTTGGGGAAGTTTTGTGGAAGCTGAAGACAACATGAGAACAGATAACACAGAAAAAAATTTAACAATTCAGAAATGCATAAAATATATGTATAGTATTATATAATATCAACATAGTTTATGTTTTAATACCATAATAATTCAAACTTCTTCTGTGGTACAAAGGGAGAGCCAAAAATTTTTAGGGGGATTGTCCAGATAGATAGCAGGGGTGAAGGTGCCACATCCCTAACCTCCACCACATGGAAGGTATAACTGTGCAAACATCTCCCCCGAAAACCTCAGGTGCACACTTTCCATTATACAATTCCAGTGTCTGGGAGAAAATGAACTAAAACTTAAAACAATTTTTATATAAGATTGATCCCACCAATTTAATGTCCAAATGGGACATTTCTGCCAGATGAGTCCTTGTCTCAGCTATTATTGGGTTGGGCCATAAAGGTTGTTCCTTGAACCTTAAGATGCAAATACTGGGCTGGCTGCCATGCCTGGCTTAAATCCAATCTCCAAACTTCTGAAAGTTGGGTGGTTTGTTCTCCTTCAAAACTCCCAAGGTCACATACTTCAAATTAATCTCCTACAACAAAAATGAATGAATAAATGCCAAAATAAAGAACTAAGGCTGGTATTCACAGGGTCACATTACTTCTTACTAGCTGCTCTGAGGCACAGTCACACCAAAAAGAAAGACCTGGGCTCTCTCTCCTCAATAGTGCCTTTTGCATGCACCATGGGGCCATTAGCAGGTTCCTCTTTATCACATGATTAGCAGACCAGAATCAATCACAGAATATCTAAATAGGCTCAAGAGTTCTTCCCCTTTGCTCCCTCCTCACCTCCACCCAAGGCATTTCCACTGCATCTTCATGACTCCTAGAAGCAGGTTCCCTAGTCTCTTCCAAACAGGAAATTACATTAGCAATATTTTGTGCATGCTCTTAGACTAAGTTTATTGGCCTGTCCTTATTATATAAGGATAAAACTTCAGTACATTTAGAACTTTCCATATGTACAATGAGCTGCTCCATGGAGTAGTGAATTTCCCATTATGGTATAGCTTCCAGCAAAAGCTAGATGGTCATTTGTCAAGGATATTTTAGGGGGGTTCTTGATCAAGTAAAAATTGGAACAAATGACTTTTAAAGTCTCTTCTACCTCAAAAATTCTCTCTCCCCTTCAAATAATCAGGTACATATACTTATCAATTTACATTCTCTATTTTCCCAGTGCACAGGGACTTTTTTTTCCTAGTATCCTGGGTGCTTTGCTTATAGCAGGTGCTAATTAACGCTTGTTGGAATGATTTGGATTTTGTACTCTTCCTGGAACCTACTGTCACAGAAGTTGTTGTTGTTTGTCCTTAAGTCTCAAAGAGGACCATGACATCAGGAAAGAAATGCCATGATATGCAAGTGAATTGGATTTATGCGAGGGAGGGCTGTGCAAGGTCACCTGCCTCATGTCCCCTCCACAGCCATTTGGGTCTAGTGGCAAAATGTAGATCAAAATGACTAGAGATGACCCTGGATGAAATGGGAGATGTGGACCTTTTTAAGCTGAGGTCTTCAACAGGTGTGACTGAGTATTCCAGCAACAGCAGACCCTTAGCATATCTCATTAACCAGCTTCTCACTATGGTTGATAAGACATTACTGTGGGTGGGTATTGTGCCATTACCAATAACAGGCAATCACACTGCAGACTTCCAGCAGTAACTGAGAGATGAAAGAGAAAAGGGAACAAGTACTTATTAAATGCCTACTATATTCCAGGCATTGTGGCTAGAATGTACTCGAAATTTATCTTCTCCACTTAGATTGTTAGCTTCCATCAAGATTCCCTAGATGTTTATCTCCCTCTTCAAATTATCATGTATATTCTTATCTGTTTACAATTTTATTTTCTTGTGGAATATGAACTTCTAAAAGGAGGAAAATATGTTGTATTTGTTTTTGTATTCCTAGTACATTCACAATACCCTATGCATATATAGTAAGTGCTTAATAAACTTTTCTTGGGTTGGACTGGATTAGAAAAAGCTAGTCATTCCTTCCACAGCAACAAGGGTTAGAGATGGGGGTCCCCACAATATGGAAAATTCCCATAAAATTTGTTGACTTCTTCATACCAGAAAAGAAGTCTGAACTATTATAGTATTAAAAGATAAACTATGTTGAGATTAAATAATGCTACATATATATGTACTATTGAAACCACGATGGAGAAAATAAGACTGAGATAGGGATAATTACAATTTGCTGTGGGGCTAGGGTAGCCTCAGGAAGTTCTATTCAATTGAAAAGAAGACTGACTTAGTGGGCTCAGCTACTTACTAATTGTGTGATCCTGGACAAGTCACTTAACCCTGATTGCTTCACAAAATAAATACAAAAATGAATGAATGAATGAACGAATAAATGAGTGAATGAATGAAAGTGGGCTCAGCTTGCTTACTACAGTGCTTTCTCCTGTAGAAATGTTTATGTGGAGGGACTTGCCTTCTCACCCTTGGCAGTCCAGCCAACCCTATGGATTTCTTCTTAAAATAATGTTCTTAAATGCCTAAAATATAATGTATAGGATTACAATAGAAATAAATTATATTATAACTATTATCTAATTTTTTTAAACAAGTTCACCACATGCAAGTTAAGAATCCCTGACTTGAAACAATAAAAACCCAAGCCACCAAGCATTTATTAAGCACTTACTGTGTACCAAGCAGCAAACATTTATTAAACATTTACTGTGCGCCAGGCACTTTGCTGAGCACTTTCCAAATATTTTCTCATTTGATTCTCACAATAACCCTGGAGCCTAGATGCTATTATCCCCAGTGTTACAATCTGAGGAAGCTGAGGCAGGCTAAAGTTAAGCAATGTGTTCAGGGTTGCACAGCTATTTTGAGAGGATGAATTTGAACTCAGATCTTCCTGACTCCAGGCTCATTCTTCTGACCACTCTGACATCCAGCTGCTTAGGAGGTCCCTTATACTTTGAAATCCCATGATCTATTTTCATTGTCCAAGTGTGTGTCATATCAAAAATAGCATTAATAACATCAGTATACTATATTACTACCCATGCTACAAAAAGGGGGTAGGGTGAGGTGGGGGGGGCAGTATATGGATAAAGTACCACCCCTGGAGTTAAGAAGATCTGAGTTCCAATTCAGCCTCAGACACTTAACTATGTGACCATGGCAAGTCATTTAACCCTAATTACCCCACCAAAAAAAAAAAAAAAAAAAAACCTTCAAATTTTTAAGCAGTTTGATTTGGTTGCTATTAGTACATTCTATTCATTATGTCTTAATACATTATAACTGTCATTGGAATGGGGGAAATCCACTCTCTTTTTATATTGACTGCCTCAGTTTTCTCATCTGTGAAATGAGCTGGAGAAGGAAATGGCAAACTACTCCAGTACTGCCAAACACAACAATACAGTGTCAATTTTCTCCGGAAAAGACTAGACACATCTCCCTGGACCAGGTATTCAGGGGCTCAGGGGACTCAGTTTTCTTTTTCCCACAGAAAAGTACCCAAAGTGAAGATTCCCTGCCCTTCCTCTCTCCACCCCCAACCCTCAGACCAGTTTCTGAGTGAATAGGTCCTTGGGAATTGAGGCTCTTCAATTATCAACTAATAGAACTTCACATGATATCCAGACTTTGTATGAAATAGGAGACACTGTACAGGAAAGGCCTCTCTAACAGGGGACTGGACCCAGTTTATTCCTATGCCCTTGATACTAAGATCAAACTGTATCATTCATTATTTATAGAATGACAACTATATTGGAGGCGTTGAACCCCCACTGCCTCGCTTCACCATGGTCTTATCAGGGGCTCACATTTATATCATATTTTATAGTTTATGAAGCAGTTTCTTTACAATAAAGCTACAAGTATTATACCATTTTTACAATGATGAAATCAAGACCCAGAGTAGCTGAGTTATTTATCCAAAGGCACATGGCTAATAAGAGACAAAGTTAAGACCAAACAAGGTTGCCTTGTTCAAATCTAATTTTATTTCCACATAGAATTATCATATTATTTTCAACTTTATATGCATTTATACACATATATATGTATATGCGCATGCATGTGTGTGTTTGTATATCCATATCTACACATGTTTATGTATATTCTGGACACTCCTGTCATAACTCCTGGGGACCACGGTTCAAGAGACAAAGGACCTGATTTCAAATCTTACTCCTGTTCTCATATTCCACCTGTGTGACCTTGAGTGATTGACTTAATCTGTTATTTGTAAAATAAGAGAGTTGGATTAAAAAGATGTTTCTATTCCTTCCAGCCCTATAACCATGATTTTTCATGGTTCCTGTTCCTAACTCACCAAAGGGGATGGTTATCATCAACAGTGGTCATTACAACCTTTAACATCCAGTACTATTCAATTAATTATTCTTAAGATGATATTAGGAATTATGGAAAGAAAAGAATAGTCCCTGAGGGACTCTAAAGGAACAGGCTCCCTGTATTCTGCGGCTTGCAATCTCCATAGATACAACTTTAAGGATTGGGGATTTTTCTTCTGAAAACCACATCCATAAATCCTCTGTCTTGTCCCTTTCCTTCTCTCAGTTCCCTCCCTCTGTAATTAACCTCTAGCATCAAACAACAGAAGCCCAGCCAATTTACAAAGGTGAATTTAAAAAAAAAAAAAAAAAAAAAAAAAAAAAAAGCTATTGTAGGGAAGATAAAAATTTCGGTGTCCAAATCTTAGGAAATTTGCAGGTGAGATAAGGGATAGAATCCAGAACTCTCTCCACTCAAATTAACTTAGAAAAATACATTTTGGCATGCAAACTCCTCCTTGTTCTGAAAGCAAGACCTCTGTAAAAACTGATTATTCATTTCTGAGTGATGCTGCTAAGTATTTGAATTAATCTAATAGCAGCCCCTAGTAAATATTGTATTACCAAAGGTTCAAATCAACCTCATTTAACCTGTCTGCCTCAGTTTCCTCATCCATAAAGTGGGGATAATAATAGCATCCCTCCTAGAGTCATTGTGAAGATCATATGAGTTAACATATGTAAAGTGCTTAGAACATCATAGGGGCTTAATAAATGCTTTAAAAAAATCTTATTGTAGAAAATTACTAGCTGTTTAACCTTGAGCAAATAATTCTCTGAAGTCACCCAATTTTTCTATACACACTTATAAGGACAGCGTGACATAGGGGAAAGAGCATTGAACTTGGATTCAAGAAGACCTGGATTCAAATTAAGCCTCAAACATTTAATATGTGATGCTGGACAGGATACTTAAACTCTCTGGGCCTCACTTTCACCATCTGTAAAATCACAGGGCAGGGTTTGATAGCCTTTAAGATCTCTTCCAGCTCTAAACCTAAAATCCTATGAAATTTATGGACTCAGTTTGTTTCTTGATTCAGTTTTTTTTTAATTATTCAGTTATTCATTTATTTTAGAAGCATTTGTTTTTTCTTCCCTTCCCTATTGCACAATACATAAAAAATGAGACTTCCCATAATAAATATGTGTAATCCAGCAAAATAAATCTCTATATTGGCCATGCCCCAAAATGTATGTCTTGTGCTGCCTTGTAAGCCCATCACGTCTCTGGCAGGAGGTGGGCGGCATGCTTCATTTTCTATCCATGGAATCTAGGTTTATCATTGCCTCTCAATTCAGCTTCACATACCTTAAGATGTTATAGTTGCTTCCTATTTGTCTTTCTAACTTCTTCCCATTGTGAATACAAATTACTGCACTCAATTCAACAAACATTAAATGCCTACTGTGTACAAGATACTATATACTCCCTTGAATCAACTTTGGCTGCTAAATGAAGTAAAACTGTTTCTGGTTTGCATCACAATACTTTGTCTCCTCAAAACCTCATGCTGATACTTCACCTAGGGTATGCTAGTAAATGTTTAACAACCCTAGCTCTCTTTTAAAAAAAATAGATAGAAGAGGGAGAGGAGGGAGGGAAAGAGAGATATTGAGAGAGATGAGAGGAAAAAAGGAAGGAAGGAAGAAGGAAGGAAGGATGGAAGGAAAATGGTAGTTAAGTAGGTAGGTGGATAGATAAATGTATGGATACATAAAAAGACAGAAAACATACTTTTAAGTCTAATCTGCATTATTAACATTTTTCCATCACTTATGGCTAGACAATAAACAAAATAAATAAAGCCCTAATTTGTAGCATTTGCTGATTCCCAAGCTGGGCATGTAGGTAAAGCAGTGGATAGAGCATTGGGCTTGTAGTCAGGAAGACTAATCTTCCTGCATTCAAATCCAGCTTCAGGCATTTATTAGAGGTATGATCTTGAGCAAGTCACTATAACTTGTTTGCCTCAATTTCCTCATCTGTAAAATGAGCTAGAGAAGGAAATGGCACATTACTCCAATATCTTTGCTAAGAAAACCCCAAACAAGGTAATAAAGAATCATACACAATTGAAACAATTCAACAAATTATAAATGCTAATTTATAACTTGGGAACTAGTCAGAGGTAGTTCCAACACATCTCTGCTCTCACTTTTCCTCCAAGTGCTAGGTCAAAATCACACCCCCTAGAAGGGCTAGAAGTCCCCTTACAAAGCAACTTAGCCCAACCCTCCACTCCCATTTTACAGGTGAAGTCACCAAGTCTCAAGGAAGAGAAAGTCACCAGAGTAGTAAGAAAACTTGTATTTGAGCCTTACAGTCTCCTTGTACCCCAATCCATTTTCTCCTTACTTTTCACCCTTGGTTGCTCTCATAGCTACTCTCTTGAACTAGTCTCCCTTTCTGGCACATAGCCCAGGATAATGTTCAAGAGAGGCTTCTCTGCCTTCTCTAAATTGATTGCTTCTCTTCTCCAGAAACTTTATTTCTGCCTAGGGATATTCCCATAGTGCCTGCCCCTATTTTATAGTATAATGAGGGTAATCACCAAGTGCCCCACCTCTATCACCATCCTAGGACACCCAGGTTATACTCTCCATAGAGGAGGAGGAATGGAACAGAGTGATGTTCCCTTGGGGATTTTTTCCAGATCCTATGTTACTCTGGTTCTATCTTAAAGGACTTGGAGCTTTGGGGAAGCTTGGTTTTCAAGACCTCAACAATGTGTGGGCAATAGGTCAAAAGTCTCAGAACTTGGAAGATCCACCAATTCTATGAACTCGAAAGTGTTGTTATCCTTCCTTCTTCAAGAAGACCAATGACATCAGGAGGGTGATGCTATGACTCACAAATGAATTGGATTTAAGTAAGGCAAAGCTATGTAAAGTCTAGGCTAGTGCCTTATTTTCTCCTCCTGAGCTATCTGGGTCCAGTGGTCAGATATAGATCAGGTTAACTAAAGATGGCTCTGGATGCAGTAGGAGACTTTGGCCTTTTTAAGTTATTTCCTAGATCCCAGTTTGTCTGAAGCAACATCCATTCAGGGATTTAGTGCTCTGAAAGAATTGAAGCAAGAGATGAGAGACAAATAACTTCCATTCTTGTTCTTGTTATTCCCATGGATTCTTTCTTGGACTTCCAGTAGGGGAAAAGGAAATACACTTCTAGCATCTGCAGAGGCTGCTACCACAGAGTAGCTATAGCAGTTATACTTGAGTAGAGATCTCAAGGTCTTAGCTATTACTTCTGTTTTTTTTTTTTCTTTCCTAAGCATACATGACCCATTTGCAGTCCTGAAGAACACATGCTTCAGCTGCCATGTACAAGATTCTCCCAGATTTTCTGCCTGACTCGAGGTTAATTAATTAGTTAGGATGATTGTATGATATAGCAAAAAGAGCCCTAGAATCACAGTACCTGGATTTGCCTAGCTCTGCCATTTAGTAGCCAAATAACATTGGGCACATCTATCTCCTCAAGGCTCTATGTCTCAGTTTCTCATCTGTAAAATGATGGTGATGGTTATCATGGAAATAGACCAGATAAGAAGTTGTCATACCTGCAGTCACAAAACTTCCAGTCAGTGCTTCCTGAACCAGATTAAAATGTGATTGGGAAATGGTTAACAAAATAAATAAAAATATAACTTTTATTGTTTAGTGTAAATTGTGGCCAATACTTCATGACCCCATTTGGGATTTTCTTGATAAAGATACTGGAGTGGTTTGCCATTTCCTTCTCCATTTTATTTAACAACTGGGGAAACTGAGGCAGAGTTAAGCAATTTGCTCAAGGTCACACAGCTAATAAGTGTTTGAGGTCAGATTTGAACTCAGGAAAACTGCAGTATAACCTAGCTGCCTTTCAAAAAAAAATACAGTATAACACAGATGATGTTAATTTGTGATTTTCTAAGGTGCCATGCAGCCTGCAGGGATCCTTACTATTTCGTGACTCCATTTCTCTTTGAGTTTGGTACCCCCTAGAATAGATAATTTGTAAGATCTCTTCCAATTCTTAATCCATGAATCCTTCTCCTTGCACCCTGTAATCTCCAACAATTCACACCATTTTCCACTGCTCCTAAATTCTCTAAATTGTTGCTTTTGCTTCATTACTAACTTTGCTCATTACTGACAATGCCCTGTCCTCTTTTCCCATTAGTTCATCTATCTGGCCAAATCATTCCCCTTTAGTACAAACATTTGTCAACCTAAACCCATACAAGTCTGACTTATCCTGTCCCCAGATCAGCATTATAATAAATAGTGTCATTTAGAATGGAAATACATCTTAGAAACATGTAGTCCAATTCCCATTTTACAGATAGGGAAATAAAGATCCTGAGAGCTTAAATTGTCAGAGAGACAGAGAGAGAGAGACAGACAGAGAGAGAGAGAGAGAGAGAGAGAGAAACAGAGAGACAGAGACAGAGACAGACAGAGACAGACAGAGAGAAAGAGAGAGACAGAGACAGAGACAGAGAGAGACAGAGACAGAGAAAGAGAGACAGAGAAAGAGAGATGTAAGGCCAGTGGATTCTAAAGACTTGAACAGGGTTTAGAAATTCCAAGCTCCATCCCTTTGCTTTTTGTTTCCTACATGCCAGAGATCACAGGTAGCATCTGGGGGCCCGAAGAATCACCCCAGTTCTACATGTTTCATGCCGTTTCCATTGAGCTGGTTTCAAATGAGTTTTCAATGCATTTTTTTTCTTATTGCTTGTTCACCACAGGGCTCTTTGCTCCCCCAACTCCTAATACAATAAGCATGTAAGTGTGAGCTGGTGGATGCTCACACCCCTGCCCTCTATTCATGTTCTTGGGCTTAATTTTTTTTCCACTGTTAAAGACTCACAAAGAACTTTCAAGTTTACTCTTCCTTTGTTGTTCTTTTTATTAGTAATGTTATTGAAAGCTGCAAACAATGTAGCCGCCTCCTTTGCCTCTTCTCTCCCAGAGGTTTATTTTCTGGATTTTTTTTTTATTGTTCTGGTGAAAGAATTCAAGAGAGGCTTTAATTACTTTCTTTTATTTTTAGGCAAGTGTAAACATTGGAAGGCAGGACAGGGCTAGGTGGGTGACTCAGTGTTGGGGAAAGTGGAAAGGAGGGGAATTGGCAGGTTTCGGGATCTTTAAAATTCCATCTAAAAACATATATCCTCAGAGATATTGCTTTGCAGACAGCAGTCTGGGGCATAATGTACTGTGCCTCACGCCCAATATTCATTTATTAAACAACAGATTTTGCGGGGTGGAGCTGCTGTCCTAAGTGCTTCAGATAAAAAACAATTCCATTCATGGAATCCTTTCCTCATGACTACAGCTTACATTGATTGGAATTCCCAAAGTACTGACTGTCTTCACCATTCATTGGGCACTTAATCAGTTGCCATCTTGTGTTTCTGTTCTCTTTCTAGGGCGTACATTCTACCTCTTGCCCTGGAAGCCACATAATTAGAAGGAATGGTTGAAAGAAATGACAGGTGACAGGGTATGGTGGGGAGTGGCATTTAACCGGGAGGAAAAATACTTAAGGAAGACTTGAGAATTGCTTTGAGGTATCTGAAAGGCAGTCATTTGGGAGGAAAATGAGATTTTTTTCTCTGCTTAGCCCTAAAGGTCAGCATTAGGATTGATAGCCAGAATTTATGTTGTTATTCAGTCTTTTTTAGTTGTGTCTATCTTTCTGTGAATCTATTTGGGGGTTTTCTTGCCAAGAATACTGGAGTAGTTTGTCATTTCCTTTTCCAGATCATTGTTAGGATGAAGAAACTAAGGCAAAAAGGATTAAATGACTTGCCTAGAGTAACACAACTAGTGTCTGAGACCAATTACTCAATTGCTCAGTGAGACAAGATGTATTAGAACAAAGTTAAAAGATTGAAAAAATGAATGACAAATGTAGAGTATGAACTCTCATAACAATTAACTGGAAACATTTTTTCTCAGCCTTAATGATGAGATCTCTATTGGTTCCTTTGCTAGTAAAGCCTCAAGAGTGTTGGAGTAGCTCAAAATATATGCTTAATAAATGTATATTCCTTTCCTCTCCCTATATAAGCATATCCAAAATATATGCCATATAAATAATAAATAAATAAACAAACAAACAAATGAATGAATGAATGAATGAATGAATGAATGAATAAATAAATAAATAAAAATAATTGCAGGGGAGGGCAGAGACCAACAACTGAGAAGCATTTTGGTCCCTACTACCGCTAAGGTATTAATGTCGAAGGAAAAGAGCTCTTTCTCCTCTTTGCCATATCTATAGGGCCATATCTATAGGCTGTCTGTGTCACAGAAAAGGGGAAGTAGTACTGCAACATACTAGTGGGAATCAGTCCACCAACCAAAAGGAGTAATTCACTTCTGAATTAGTCATGAGAAACAAATAGTGCAGTGGAAAGGTCATCAATGTTTACGGATGGCAACACTTGGCATCGGGGGAATAGACAACATGATCCATAGATCATTTCTGGTCTCAGACTTGTCCTCTGCTTCTAAATCAATGCTGAATGATTTCGTCTAACCAGGACGAAAATATTTTCAAGAAGCCTGCTCCTCTCTTCAGGTGCTGAACCACTATTGTTCCCTTTTTATTTGTAAAAAGAGAAACAATTTAAGCTCCCTTTTTACACATGTTTAATGAAGAGGCTTCCATGAAAAAAATAAAGCAAAAATGACCAGAAACTAAAGCAGGGGTTTCGGGTTTTTGTTTGTTTGTTTGTTTGTTTTTTTCATCATGGACCTTTTTGGCAGTTTCATGAAGCCTAAGTATAATTTCTTAGAATAATATAAATTTTTTAAAAATTCAGGATTAAGGGGCAGCTAGGTGGCGCAGTGGTTAGAGCACCAGCCCTGAAGTCAGGAGGACCTGAGTTCAAATCTGGTCTCAGACACTTAACATTCCCTAGCTGTGTGACCCTGGGCAAGTCACTTAACCCCAATTGCCTCAGCAAAAAAAGAAAAAAAAAAATTCAGGATTAAAGAAAATGTCAAGTTTTAGTTAAATGTCAATGGATATATATATATATATATATATATATATATACATATACATATTTTTTTTTCCCAATCTACCAAGTTCATAAACTTCAAAAGCTTTCAAAAGTATCAAAGGTGACTAGCCAGAACATCAATTTCATCAGGCCTGAAGCTGAAAATATGAGTAAACAGAAGAAAACACCAAATGAAGAGGCAATAAAGGAATATCATGGAGACAGAGGAACACAAGCAATAAAACCAGAAGGGAGTAACCCCATACCTGCCAGTTGAGTTTCAGAAGTATCAGGTCTGTGAATATCAGGTTAAGAACCTTTTGGCTAAAATGAAAATAGTGCAATTTGAAGATGGATTTTAAGGTTAGAAGGCATGAATTCAAACCTTTACTGCTATCTACTGTGTAGCTTTTCTTTTCTCTGATTCCATTTGGCCCTCTGTTAAAATGAATTCAACCAAGGGAATAAAATTCCTTCTAGCTCTAAATCCTATGATTTGGGTATTGGGTCCATGGGTCATTAAAAAAATTAGCAGATTAAACCCCCATCAAAGACCTCTTTCAAAGTCCTTGATAATATTACCCTTTCAATATTGAAGTGCCCTTAAACTTTTGTTGTTGTTGTTGTTAGAATTCATTAGAATTCAAGCTCTGGCTGCTCCTGCCCAGGGATAAGACTTCACATATGGATCCAGCAAGAGATGTTATCTGCCATCTGCCCATGAAAGTCAGAGAGGCTCACTCTACTTCTGAAGATTGGCCACAAGAGAATGAATTTATATGGTGACTTACTATGATGATCAGGGATTGTGTCCTGTACTGATGGAAAAAGTTCCCACAGAAATAAAATCATAAATCTTTGAAATATTGAAGAAAATAAATAGATTAAAACCACAAATGACTTCCTCTGGACCAAAAGAGCAAATTAAACATTCTAATATTGATGTTAGTATGTGTTGTTATGCCCACCAGGAAGGCAAGGATTCAGGGAAGCAGACTGAATACCTGAGAGCCCTTTTTCTCAGAGATGGTGTTGTGGTTACCACCTCCATTAATGGAGCTTCTTTTAAATGGAACTGGTCTTCAAATTCTCTTCTCCATCCCCTGATAAGGGCTATTAATGACATTTGCCAAGCTAACAAACTAAGAGAGTTGTTTTAAGATTTACAACCTTCTCTGATTTGGCTTCCACACAAGACACTGATAAGAGGGAATAGTGGAGGAAAACCAGCCAGTCCATGTGCCCCTACATCTTCTCCATCTGGGTAAATGACTCCCATTGGGAATTACTTGGACAATTAACTGAAAAGAGATGTTGCATAATGGAGTGGGGGGGTTAGTGACTCCAGGGAGCTTTTTAAAAAAAGCTAAAACTGGTATTTCTGGGCCAGTCACTTGGCAGACAGAATATGAGCCTGTAAATGCTTAGGTACCCTAGTATTCCTGGAAGGTTCATCCCCTCTTTACTCTCCCCTATACCCCACTCCTCCTCTTCAATAGAATAAAGATCCAGTGGCCACCTGTCTTCCTGAAATGCTGCAATGCTGGAAAAGGAAGGAGAAGCAGTGATGCTGGTCTCCTTGCTGTTCCTCTAACAAGACCCTCAGGCATAGAAATGCCTGAAACACTCTCTTTCCTCACTTCATCTTCATTTTCTGCCTTCTTTAGCTTCTTTAAAGTTTTTGAAGTTCCAGCTAATATCCTAATTTCTAAAGGAAGCTTTTTCTAATCCTCTTTAATTATAGTATCTTTCTTCTGATGGCTGCTTCCAATTATCCTGTGTACAGCTTGTTTGTACCCAGTTATTTGCATGTCATCTTTCCCATTAGATTTTTGCTTCTTGAGAGTGGAAACCATATTTTTTGTATCCCCAATGCTTTGCACAGTATGTGGCACACAGTAAGTGCTCCATAAGTGTTTATTGACTGACTGAGGAAGCAGACTTAAACTCAAGCAACATGAAAAAAGGCACACCCCAGGGTACCAAATTTACTAGGTGTCAGATATATTGATATAGTAGGAAGAGGCCAAATCTAATGTAGCAGTATTTCTGAGACTACTTCCCAAATTTTCATAGCTATTAATGTGCTTATTTTCTAAAGAGTGGCTGATTATTACTAATCTCAGTTTTAGGAATCATTCTAAGTAGCTAGATTTCTAAATTGTATAGCTTGTGAGCCCCCATAAGGATGATCCCAATCAACAATCAACCAAATGAAATCATTAGCTTTTAGAAAAGGGATTTTATTGAGAAGATGCAGCAAGAACTACATAAAACATCCCTACTCCCTCCCTCAGAAAACTCCCCCAAAAAACCAGGCACACATTCCCTTTATATATGCAAGACCCCTGAAGAGAGTGGGCTTAAATTTAACACACGAAGATAATGAGGTACAAATTTGGAGAATACATGGATTAGAGCGTATACCTGGCAACTCAGTACTGGGTATCCTTTTTTTCTTTTTGTGGAATCCTCATCGTTTCCCTTAAATGAAACTCCTTGTTTGGGGTATGGAGGAGGTGGGTCCTAGGAACTCAGTTGGGCTCCAAGGGTCTTGCTTTTGCTAAGCCCATAATTAGCATTTCTCAGGGGGTCCTTCTCCATGAAGGTATCTTTCTTCCCCAAGTGATTATCATTTCACTTCCAACTAGTCTCTTTCACTGTCATCAACTCTTCTTCCTCCAAGGATTGTCATTGTCACCACCACTCAATTCTGACCATAAGGGGGACCTTCCAATCTGAATTCACCAGGATGGACAGTGTCATCCCAGAGTACTTCATTTATATAGGATGAGGAAAGAATAAACATAAAAAGACAAAGGTCAAGTGTTCACAGCCACCATAGCTAGGTAGAAGAAGACTGTCCCTCCTTGCCAATGACTCCTGGGATTTTCTCTAAATATATAGTCCTGACTCTTTTCTGGGGCTGGCTACCCACGAAATTTACCCACTAAATTCCAGCTCATCATCAGTTCTTCTGACTCTGTAGCCGATTAGAAGACTTCTTATCAGTCACCACACAGTGCAAGCTTCTTAGTCATACATGACTAAAAAGTGGCCCACAAAGCTTCGTGTGGTAAATCACAAATAAAGCAGGGAATATCTGCTAAGGCTTAGTATTATAACCTTTTAGATTATAGCAATCCAAGTATGCTTCCTCTGTTATGCGAGAAAATGCTGCTCAAGGTAAGCTTCATGGAGAAGGCAATATCTGAGCTGAGTCTTGATAGAAAAGAAGGATTTCCTAAGGTACAATTCCAGAAATGGGAAAAGGAAGAAACCTGCTAGAGAGCTTAACAAATAGCACAATGTTTTCTCCTCCTTTTCTTCTTTCTTCTCACCTTTAGGTGGAGGTATTAATGAGCAGTGATATAGCCAAGAGACCAGAGAAAGAACTCTTGCATAATGTGAAACCTGGGAAAATTACTCTGCAAAAACAGAATATTGGTTCTTTGCCCACATTGGAGTCCAAAGATGGAAAAGGCCAGAAGAACATTTTGTTACTTGATAAGTTTTTGTAAACTTACATGCAAGCCCCTCTTTGAGAAATTGTATTGAAGTATCTATATCTAGGAAGGACAGGATGCTAATGGGACTTAAAATTTTAACACGGGAGATTTAGGTTAGCTGTTGGAAAGAACTTTCATGCTTGAAAGTTCTGGGCAGCACAAAAGAATAATAAAAAGTATAGATTTCCTTGGAAGACCCAATAGTCCAGAGACAAGCAGAAGATGGAAAGAAGATGAACTTTGATCCAGGCTGCCTATATTTCTTAGGGGGCATGGAAGAATTGACTCTGTGAAGTAGTGGCTGACATCAGACAAGTCAGATGGAGGTTTAGGGAGGCTATGAAATATTATTTTGACACAAGTTTAAGAGAATAATTTGAAGACAATCATTTCCAAAGACAAGAGAAGAGTAGGAGCTCTTCACCCTTTTTGATGTCAGCTTGGTAAAGTCTGGAGACCCTTTCTTAGAATACTGATTTCTGATATCCTTTGACCCAGCACCGTTTCTATTGGGCTTATATCCCAAAGATATCTTAAAAGAGGGAAAGGGACCCACATGTGCAAGAATGTTTGTGGCAGCCCTTTTTGTAGTGGCTAGAAACTGGAAACTGAGTGGATGCCCAACTGTTGGAGAATGGCTGAATAAATTATGGTAGATGAATGTTATGGAATGTTATTTTTCTGTAAGAAACGATCAGCAAGATAATTTCAGAGAGGCCTGGAGAGACTTGCATGAACTGATGCTGAGTGAGATGAGCAGAACCAGGCGATCATTATACACGGCAACAACAAGACTATATGATGATCAGTTCTGATGGACATGACTCTCTTCAACTACTGAGATGTTTCAAACCAGTTCCAATTGTTCAGTAATGAAGAAAGCCATATACACCCAGAGAGAGGGATATGGGATCTGAGGGTGGACCACAACATAACATTTTCACTCTTTCTATTGTTCTTTGCTTGCATTTTTGTTTTCTTTCTCAGGTTTATTTTTTTTCTCCCTTCTTGATCTGATTTTTCTTGTGCATCAAGATAACTATAAATATGTATACATATATTGGATTTAACATATATTTTAACATATTTAACATATATGGGACTATCTGCCATCTAGGGAAGAAGGTAGGGGAAAAGGAGGGGAAAATTTGGAACAGAAAATTTTGCAAGGATCAGTGTTGCAAAATTACCCATGCATATGCTTTGTAAATAAAAAGCTTTAATAAAAAATTTTAAAAAGAATACTGATTTCTGTCTACATTCAAAATTGAAGAAAATAATAAATTTCAGTTGCAAGTCAGTGAAAATTAAGATGCAATTTTGTTCCCATCCAAATGGATGAGATGCCTGAAGGGTCCATGGACTCCAGGTCAACTATCCTTAGATTAGACCACCATGCTTTAAAGTATATAGAATAAGAAAGATTTTACTATTTAATCAAGACTTGAGGATGCTTCAGGTTCATACCATTTGCAGACAGCAACAAAGGTCACACAAGATGAGGCAGCAGCTGCCTGTCTATGGACTAAGTGAAAAATAGAGAATAGTTGATAAAAGAGACAGTGTCCACCCACAGTGACAGAGGAGAGGAATTAATGGGGTCCTAAATCTAATCATAGTCCTAATTTGAGGAAGGAATAGAAAGGAGGAAAGAGTCAAAAAAAAAAAAAAAAAAAGGACCATAGAAAGGAGAAGCGTGAATGAAGTCCAAAGGAGCATGTTGAATGTGAAAGAAAAAAGAGAAGGCGAATAGAGTCAAATGTTGGCACAGTGTCCAGGGGCATTATAGATAAGTAATTTGAATAATTTGTTCAAAATGAAACTGGCCACTTGCCCATCAGTTGCCTGGGGAATTTAGGCCATGATTTTTAAGGATAATAGCAGTTTGTGTGTATGGCCATAATCCTCCTCCCCCTGGCTTCTGCTTCCCCCAAGTGGTTAGTTTTCATACACACCCAAAGTTCCCCAATCTCACCTTCAGCAAATAGCTTTTGGATTTCTGAAGACAAGTGGGCTCTTGTTGAGCCATCAATCTGCCAGAGATAGAGATTGACAAATTTCTCTCAGCCAACAAAGGAAGGAAGGACACGAGAAACGGGTGTCAACTGAAGTTATCAATGAATCAAAGACCATTACCCCAAACACCCAGAGAGATAAGACGGCTTTAAGGGACACAGACAAAGTCAAGAGGTCTGAGGGCTAGTCGAGATCCAGGCAGCTCTTGAGAGGGCAGTAACTAAGCCAACTGTCTTGCATGGCCAATCCAGTGCAAGGAATACCTTCTCTCCACCAGAGAAGGAGAGGCAATTACACACATCTAGTTGTCAGTTGGACCCTTCCAGAAAGAGAAGACCAGAAACCTGTGTATTACTGAGTAGGGGGAATAGAAAAAAGAGGGAGTAAAGGATATTTCCAAGTAGAATGGGAAAAGAAAAAAAAATCCACTTCCCCCATAAAAGATCTCCTCTTTCCCTAGCTTTGCAGCAACTCCTCCACTGGAGATAGACTTCAGACCAATTATTACATCAAGTTAGATATTCTAGAATCCAACTTCATTAGAGCTTCGAGGCACATGAAACGTTAATCATGGAAACCTTGATATTCTGCAGGAGAGACTTACCCCTTGGGGGAAAAAAAAACACTTTCATTTTCCTTTGAGGTTAATGGAAGGCTAATTTGAAATCACTGGGTTAATGAGAAAGCTAAAAATACCCCTCTTAACAATCACGTCCCTGGTGCGGGTCTCAGCTACCTCCAGCCTCTTCCCAACGGTAAAGCTGCTTTTGGGAGAGAAAGAAACAATTCTCCCAAACTCACAATCCGCTGGGTCTGGTTCTCAAAGTAGGGTGGAGGGTGGGAAGGGAACAGAGTTGCAGAGGAGGTGGAAAGGGCCACAACATACTGTCTTTCATGAATAATAATGACTGGACCTGGAACAGAGAGCTTTCCAGTGAAGCAACTCACTGAGGCACTGAAAGAATGAGTGACTTTTCCTGGATTACACACCCAATATCTCCAGAGGCTTGTTGTTGCTCCATTGTTATAGTCCTATTTGTGACCCTATTTGGGGTTTTCTTGGCAAAGATACTGGAATGGGCTAGCTTTTCTTTCTCCTGCTCATTTTACAAATGAGGAAACTGAGGCAGGCAGAGTGAAGTGACTTGCCCAGAGACATACAGCTAGTACATGTCAGATTTGAACTCAGGCAGGCCCAGCACTCTGCCCCATCTAGCTGTCCTGAGGCTGGATTTGAACTTAGATCTTTCTTGCTCTAGAACGATTTCTCTATCCCCTGCACCAAGCTGCCTCCATGGGCTTTTATAAGCCAAAGGGATAAACCACTACTGGAGAAGTGTGCTAATCCATCCACACTGTTCCCCTATTGCTCTTGTGTCCAAAAGCTTATATGTAATAGATGACTAATTAGGATTCATATGTACTTTGGATAAAGCCAACTGGATGTTGAATCCTTGTTTGTCAGTTTTAGCTCCATATGAGCCTGCTGTTGTTAATTGGTCTGTGTGATCCTTTGTCCTTACATAATACATTATGACATTAGATCCTAACAACTCTTAACAACACTGATGAATGAAGCAGAGAATCAAAGGTGCCCATTTTAAAGATGAGAAAATTGAGTCCAAAGAGGTAAAATCACACAACTAATTAATGGTAGGGCTGAATTTGAATCCAATTGTTCTTTCCATTTTTTCCACTAAACATCTAAACATGAGAATATATATATATATATACATATATATATATATATATATATATATATATATATATATTAGTAAAGTAGGAACTGGATCACTTCATAGGGCAATAGATTGAAAGACTGAGCTTTGTTGTTCAATCATGTCCAACTCTTCATGACCCCAATTGTGGTTTTTTTGTCAAAGATATTAGAGTAGTTTGTCATTTCCTTCTCTATCTCATTTTACACATGAGGAAACTGAGGCAAACAGGGTTAAGTGTTTTGTCCAGGATCACACAGTCAGTAAGTGTCTGAAGCCAGATTTGAACCCAGGAAGATGAGTCTTTCTGACTCTAGACCCTGTACTCTCTTAGGTCACCTAACTGCCTGGGAAGGAATGGTGGAGGTTATCACATCCAAATCCATTTTACAGATGAGAAAACTGAACTACAGACAAATTAAGTGGCTTGCCCAGTAAATGTTTGAGGCAGGATTAGAACTCAGGACTTCCTGATTCCAAGTTTAGTTCTCTATCTACCAAACCACATAGCTGTACTGGGGCCTCATTATCTCTATGGCTCCTCGTGGAATGTGGATCAGGACTAGCCAATGATGGAAAATTTGTTTGAAGATGTATTTCTTTTAACAGTTTAAATCCTGACCCATCTTAAACTCAGCCATTTCCTCTGAAACCTATTCCCCTCCATCTCTGTTATTGCTGCTCTCATATTTCCCTTTAATGCCCATTTTCTTTCCCCAAAAGAAATATAGTCATTCTCCAAGTGTAAATTCATTGATAAAATGAAACGAAAATATAGCTGACCAGTACCCTCAAAATGGCCGGTTGGACAACTTGACAAAGATACTTAATTTTCCCTGAGGCCTCATGGTGCTCACCATGTTAATCACAGCAAAATTCTGCTCTTTTCTTCCCTCTTTCTTTCCTTCCCCTTCTGTGCTCTTCCTTAGTTCTACCTAGATTCTCTTCTCCAGGCTTTCTCCAGTAACCTCAGCCATCATCCTGAAGAGCAATCCTTATGGCAATGAAAGCAGATGCTATAGACATAGCTACTGAAAACCCAGAAAAGTACTTGCCACCAAAGTCCATCAGAAACTAATATTTTATTATTGTAAGTGGCATTAATTAAGAGGCAAGTAGATGGCTTAGTTGATAGAGGTCTAGTCCCAGACTCCTCAGGACTTGAGTTCAAATCCTGCCTCAGATACTTACTAGCTGTGTGAGCCTGGGCAAGTCATTTAATCCCAAATGCCTTTTTTTTTTTTTTAAAGGCATTATTATCTACTTTTTCATTCTACCCTAAGGACCATGAGACTTTTTCCTATCTAACTTGCAGTTGAAATCATCCATACATATCTCCCCTATTAAAATGTGATGTCTTTGAGGGCAAGGATTATCTTACTTTCCTATTTGTATCCCTGGAGGTTAGCACAAGGCTTTGCATATTTTAAGCATTTAATAAATGGTTCATTTGTTCATTCATTCATTGATGATAGTGTTTAAAATCCCTTAACATAGACAACCACTGTGCTGATAGATTTTGCTTAAACGTATTTCACTGTTACAAGGTAAAGCTCATTGGTGATGGTAAGATTGAATGATTATTGTGTAAAATCATTGTTCAGTCATATCTAAATCTCCATTACCCCATTTTGGGGTTTTCTTGGGAAAGATACTAGAGTTTCCATTTTCTTCTCCGGCCCATTTTACAGATGAGGAAACCGAGGCAAACATAATGAAGTGACTTACCCAGAGTCACACAGCTAGCAAGGTGTCTGAGGTTACATTTGAACTTGGGAAGAAGAGTTTTCCTAATTCTAAATCCACTGCTTTATCCACTGTACCACCAGCTGTCCTGGCATAAAGTATGAAGCATCAATTAAATCTCTGACATGGACTTGGTCAATAGAAAATTGTCACCAACATTTAGGATTTAGCCTAGACATTCCCATGTGACCAAAACCTACCTAGTCAGGGATGGGGTCAGGAGAGAGAAGTGATGGAGAGTCCATCAAACAGATTACAGAAAATTTCTAAGAACTAAAAAATACTCTTGAGCTAGTAAGCATTGCTTCATTTCTTTACAGTCATACTGACAATTTCCTTCTATTCATCCAGACAGGTTTATGATTGAACAGAAAAGAAACCCTTGGGAATGATGACTTTGAAAGCTCAGTGTGGTCCCTATGCATCTGAAAAAAAAAAGTAATTTGAGCTACTGCACTAAAAATACATTGCTAACTATTTACAGCCATTTATGAAGAAAGCCTATGCTCTATCTAACCCTCACTGCTGTGACCCAGCACAGTCGCATGGACCTCACTACATGAAAAGAAGGTACTTCAGTGGCCTCAGGACAGAATTTTTCAGTCTCCATGCACAACTTCCCCAATCCCCATCACCGATCAGAGAAGGGAAAGTCACTGAAAAACACAGAGCTTTGGGGTCCCAGTGGATTAACAGGCATATTCCTTGCTGAAATGTTACAATTCTTCTTTCCCAGGCTTGTGAAAGGTGGATGGAAAAGAATAAAAATAAAGGAAGGAAAAGGTGGGGGAAAGTGGCTAGTGATCTAGTGGATAGAATGCCAGATACGGGGTCAAGAAGACTCATCTTCCTAAATACAAATCTGGCCTCAGACACTTAGTAGCTGTGCAATCCTAGGCAAGTCACTTAACCCTTTTTGCCTCAGTTCCCTCATCTGTAAAACGAGCTGGAGAAAAAACCCACAATCCATTCGAATTTCTTTACGAAGAAAACTCCCAAATCAAAAAAAAAAAGGTATTTTTCAATTTCAAAAAACATCTACATATTACTCCTGAGACTAGCCATTGGATTGCCTTTGAACCTTAAGGAAAAACTAACAAAATGAGTCTGCAGGAGAAGTTGTAGTTTTCTCCAAATGTACCTATTTATTGGTGATGTATCTAACCTAGAATAAGATGACCCCCTTAAAGAGTTGGATACAACTGAACAACAGGAAGGAAGGAAGGGAGGAAGGAAGGAAGGGAGGGAGGAAGGAAGGGAGGAAGGAAAAAAAGGAAGGAAGGAAGGGAGGAAGGAAGGAAGGGAGGGAGGGAGGAAGGAAGGAAGGAAGGAAGGAAGGAAGGAAGGAAGGAAGGAAGGAAGGAAGGAAGGAAGGAAGGAAGGAAGGAAGGAAGGAAGGAAGGAAGGAAGGAAGGAAGGAAGGAAGGAAGGAAGGGAAGGAAGGGAAGGAAGGAAAGAAAATAGGAAGAAAAAAGGAAGGAAAAAAGGAAGGAAGAAAAGGAAGGAAGGAAGGAAGGAAGAAATAAAAGAAGGAAGAAAGAAAAGAAGGAAGGAAGGAAGAAAAGAAGGAAAGATGGGAAGGAAGGAAGGAAGGAAGGAAGGAAGGAAGGAAGGAAGGAAGGAAGGAAGGAAGGAAGGAAGGAAGGAAGAAAAGAAGGAAGAAAAGAAGGAAAGATGGGAAGGAAGGAAGGATGGAAGAATGGGAAGAAAGGAAGGATGGAAGGGAAGGAAGAAAAGAAGGAAGGAAAGAATTTAGGGGGGATGGAATATGGGCAGAAGGGGTGATAAGGGATCATCCCCTGCTGCTTTCATTTCCTTTTATTTCAGAGCCTCCTGAATGCCAGAGATCAAAGATGGATTAACGGATTAATTGAAGGTCCAAAGGGGGAGTTAATCCCCTCCCTGTGTCTGAGAAGTTTCAGAACCCATTTTGTACTTTAAAAAATTCCTGTAAAGGAGCCAAAATTAAGAAATGTGATGTATATGCTGTAGCTTTTTATTTTGGTTTTATTTGAACATTTATATCTTAATATATTAAAGGGCCCTTTGTGAATGTTCTCCATAATGCAACCAGTTCTTAATGGTCCCTACATAATACCTCCTGCCCCTCCTCCATCTTTCCTTCTAGAACTAGGTCCTTAGCAAATCCTGCATCTGAGAGGAGGGAATGGGCTGACTTCAGGAGGGCTGGGGACCGAGCCCTCCATAAAGCAGCTAGAACCATACACACACACACACACACACACACACACACACACACACACACACACACGGAAAGTTGTCAGGCTGAAGGATGCTTGCTCTTGTTCTCCACTTGGTTTGTCATTGCCTCACAGACTTGGGAGCTTGTAAGAATGCCATTAACAAAAGCTCAGTCTGAGAGCAACACATGTGTAATCCTGTCTTGCACTATCACTTGAGATGTTGTCATAGAGACCGTGAATGACCACAGGACATAGAAAACTAGTGGGCTAGAATGTGTATATGGCACTGAGAACTCTGGGGACTTTTGGTGGTCTGAAAGGAGACCCCAATCCAGGTTAGAGAAGAAGGGACAACCTGGCAGTGAGATTGAGTCTTGAGGAGTTCTCCATGTTTGTCCTGATATAAAACATGAAATAGGGGCAATGCTCTCTTATGCTGCTGTAATGAGTTGGAAAAGGTGGAAATAAGGGCAATACAAACGGACTATGAGCAGATTGGAACTAGCTAAAAAGATGAAGAGTAAACCAGATTCTAGAACCAATTAGAACCATTCAGGGGTGGTTGAATAGAGTCTGAAAGTCTAGTACACAGGTTTTCTTAAAGCACTAAGGAAATTTGCATTCCTTTGATTGTGGAAAGCTGAGCAGTGGTTTCAGTGATGGATCAGCAGTCAGCCAGACTTAATTTCAAAACCTAACAGATTTCAATCAATCAATATTTATTAAGCTCTTGTTAAGTTCCAGACACTGTGCTGAGTTCTGGGGATACATCAAAAGGCAAAAACAATCCCTGATGTCAAGAAGCTTACAATTTAATGGGGGAAATAACAAACAAATTATATATATATATATGCACATATATATATATATATAAACAGATTATATTCAGGATAAACAGGACAGATGGAAGGCACAAGAATTAGGAGTTGATTAAGGTTTCCTGTAGAAAGTAAGATTTTAATTGGGACTTAATGGAATACATGGAAGTCAGTAGTTGGATCAGAGCATTCCAGGCTTGAGGGGCAGCAGAAGAAAATGCCAGAGTCAAGTAATGGAGTATCTTGTTTATGGAAGAACCAGAAGGTTAGTGTCACTGGATCAAAGAGTATGTGTCAGAAAGCATGGTGTAAAAAGGAAAAGTAGATAAGAGCTAGGTTTTGAATGACAGAATTTTTATTTTATTTTATATTTTATATTTGTTCCTGGACACAAATTTGTTTTATAGCCCAGTTAAGTCATTTCCTCAGCTTCAGTTTCCTTATTCATAAAATGGGAATACCACAGAAGGTGGTTATGAATATTAAATGAGTTAATATGTATAAAGTTCTTTGCATAACTTAAAGGGCTAAATGCTAGTTATTGTCATCATCATCATCATCATCATTATTATTATTATTATTATTATTATTATTATTATTTCCCTTAGACTAACTGAGAAAAGGAGTGAGAAAGATTCAATCCCACTACATTCCCTATTGTGGCCTATGTTTTGTATCAGTGGCTATTTTGCAGGGAATATTTTTAATGTTATCTGATACTACAGACCATTAACATCATGAGCTTGGGGATTTGATATTGAAAGGCATAACCAATGGGGAATTTCCATGGGGAAAATGGGGACTCATCCCAAATCAAGAAAAAAGGTATTTTTCAATTTAAAAAAATCTGCATATTACTCCTGAGACTAGCCATTGGATTGCCTTTGAACTTTAAGGGAAAATTAACAAAATGAGTCTGCAGGGGAAGTTGTAGTTTTCTCCAAGTGTACCTATTTATTGGCGATGTTTCTAACCTAGAATCAGATGACCCCCTTGTGTTCTCTGTCTCTGTCTGTCTGTCTCTCTCTCACACACACATGCACATTGCACATACAAGGAATCAAGTTCAGGTCTCATAAATTCTCTCCCCACTTTCCAACCCTGAAATGATCTGTGTTAAGTAAAAGACAAGGCAAATTATACCCATCTGTAAAGGAAACAGCAGTGGCTGAAGGACATATCCTTAGGTGAGGGACAGTTAGTATGTTACAAGAATGGTCGAGGAGGGAGCAATTTGGAGGAGGGGGAAGAATGGCAGGCAGACAGAATTAGCGCTCAGCTTCTCCTAGAATGTCTGACCCACCAATTAACTACAGGAAGCAATTATAAAAAGCGGGAAGCTCTCTGGGTGACGATAAGAAGGAAATGTGAACCTGGCTAACCACTGCAAGTGGGACTGACCGACTTTTTGATTACTACTTGAATTCTTTTAGCCAAGGTTTATTTCTTGGAGAGGTACATGAACATGAATGGGTCTATGACAAAGTTATATGTCATAAGTTACCAATTTATAGCTGGAAGGAACTAACTGTATACTTCATCTGTGCAGCCCCTGCCTATATGCAGCTAGGTGTCCCAGGGGCACTTTTGTCTGGAGCACTGGCTCTAGAGTCAGAAAATCCTATGATCAGACCCCAGTTGAGATACTATCTCTCTGTGTGTTACTGGACAAGTTATTTAACTTCTGTCTGACTTAGTTTCTTTAACTTTAAAATTCAGATAAAAATAGCACCTTCCTCCCAAGGCTTTTATGAAGATCAAAACGGATATTTGCTTTTGGTTGGTTGTTATCCTTTGTCCTTGAATAGGACCAAAATCTAACATCACTATGTTAGAGGGAGGTTACAGTGTGTCTGACTGTGGCTGATCAGACCAATATGAACTCAGAATGCTCTGCCACAGGTCAGGCACAAATAGTCCCTATGAACATTTGGAGAGGCTTCTCAAACTTCATGTATCACACGTTTCTTCTGAGCTAATTCAATTCTGCTTTGCTCATAGCACCTTCTCTGATGAGGGCATGTAACGCTGGGTGGTCCTGTGCCAGTGTCTCCCATGTCCTACAATCAATTCCAAAGTTCTTAAGAGAAGCCTTGAAAGTGTTCTTGTGTTGCTTTTTCTGACCACCTTGTGAGTGCTCACCATGTGAGAGTTCTCCATAAAATAATCTTTTTGGCAAGTGTACATTTGGCATTTGAACAGCGTGGCTAGCCCAACAGAGCTGCGCTCTCTGCTGTAGAACTGGAATGCTTGGCAATTTATAAGGACCTCAGTGTCTAATATCTTATCTGCCAGGTGATCTTCAGAATTTTTCTCAGACAATCCAAATGAAAACAATTCAATTTTCTGGCATGGCACTGGTAAATTATACTATATAATCAGATATTTATAAAGTACTTAGTATAGTCCTTGGCACCTAATAGGTTCTGAATAAATGTGTTTCTTCCTTTGTTTGACAGATAAAAGCACTGAGGTCACTTGCTCAATAGAGCCAGAATTTGAACTCATGTCTTCTGACGCCAAATTTAAGCCTCTTTTTAGATATTCTCGTAGTCTCATAGAAGCAACATGAACTTGGACAGACTTTGGGAGATAGTGGAAGATAAAGCATCTTTAGTGCTATGGTTCATGGGATAATAAAGAATCAATCACGATTGATTGAATAACAACAATTTGGGTATTTTTGCCAACTTTGTAAGATGACTGAGGGTAATGTTGATCATCCTGAAGCCCGGTTGACCTTATGCTATGGCTCCAGATCTAAGATACCTCCCCTAGTGTCAGACCTGAGAAAACCAGCCCCCACCCCAAAAGAGAATAGTCTTATAGAGTCAAATGTCAGGTTCTTTCCCCAGACTCTCATCCTCCATCCCCATCATTCTCCTCTTTTTGTTCTTACCCTGGTGTTAGAGAGTTTTGGATATACCTAAGATTAACCTGCTCTATCCCTGGCAATCTCTGTAGGCCCAGGTAGGAATCACCTGGTTGGGTTTCTCAGTTATTCATCGGCCACAGACCTGGCCTGAGGATCAGTCTCCTCCCCACTCCCCTAACTAGCTCGATGCTTGCAGAAAATGCTCCTATCAAGGGAATACATTATGTTCTGGTACATAACTCTGTAATGTGCAACTAATGTTCTGTGGACAGTTAGATTGCAGCGCCAGAGATTCCTCAGAAAGCAATGGGCCATTGTTCGGTGACTCTCCACTCTAAGACACTGACTGTCCTCCCCTCTCTTCACTCAAAGCTTCAGCATAGGAGGTGATGAAATGAAAAAGGGTCTCAGAGAGATAAGATGGCTCAGCCAGGGGACAAGGATAAGGAAGAGTAACCAAATAGAGTACCCCAAGCACACCGGGAGATATCCCAGCAGCAATTCAATTCTATCTAATTCAAGAAACATTTATTAAGCATAGTCTGTTTACAGAGCATCTTCTAGATGCCAGAGGACAAATGACATTTAGACATGACACTATTCCTTCCTTGATGGAACTTGTAGTACAGTCTTAGCCTTAATCACTGAATGGGTGTTGACTCAGTCAAACTGAGACCTGTTAAGGATCTTAGCTGAAAAAGGTCAAGACCTCCCACTGCATTTCCAGTCATCCTAATCTAGGTATGACCACTGCACCCAGATGACTCCGAAGAGAAAAGTGCGGCAGGTGACCTTGCACAGCCCTCCCTTACTCAAATCCAACTCACTTGCATGTCACAGCATCACTTCCCTGATGCCATGATTGTCTTCAAGAATGAAGGAAAAACAACAATATAATTTAGTATGGTTACTTCAACACGTATATGAAATGATATGTATTAATGAAATAATGAAATGAATAAATAATCTTAAAAAGCACATGCAAAGAAGCTTAAATATTTGCAGTAGGATAGTATCATAGATCAGAAATTGGAAAGAGCCTTAGCAGTCATTAGCTCCAACCCTGATATTTTATAGTTAAGGAAACTGAAACCCAGAGAAGGAAGGAAACCAACATTTATTAAATATCCACTATATGCCAAACTCCATATCAAGCTCTTTACAAATATTATCTCATTTGTTCCTAACAACTCCCTGTGAAGTAGGTGCTATTATTATTTCCATTTTACAATTGAGAAAACTGAGACAAACAACTTAATTGATTGCTCAAAGTCACACAACCAGTAAATCCTATCTAAGGTAGCATTTAAATTCAGTTTTTCCAGACTCTAGGCAGAGTACTCTATTTTCTTTTTTTCTTTTTTTTATTAAAGTTTTTTTTATTTATAGAACATATGAGTAATTTTTCTACATTGACTTTTTTTTTTTTGCTTTTTGCTGAGGCAATTGGGGTTAAGTGACTTGCCCAGGGTCACACAGCTAGGGAATGTTAGTGTCTGAGACCAGATTTGAACTCAGGTCCTCCTGACTTCAGGGCTGGTGCTCTATCCACTGTGCCACCTAGCTGCCCCCTACATTGACTTTTGCAAAACTTTCTGTTCCAAATTTTCCCCTCCTTTCCCCCACCCTCTCCCCTAGGTGGCAGGTAGTCTAATACATGTTAAACATGTTAAAATAAATAGATAAATCCAATATATGTTTACATATCTATACAGTTATCTTGCAGCACAAGAAAAATCGGATCTAGAAAGAGAAATAAGAAGGAAAAAAATGCAAGAAAACATCAACAGAAAGTGTGAAAATGCTATGTTGTGGTCCACCCTCAGATCCCATATCCCTCTCTCTGGGCTTATATGGTTTTCTTCATTGCTGAACAATAGGAACTGGTTTGAATCACCTCATTGTTGAAGAGAGCCACATCCATCAGAATTGATCATCGTATAGTCTTGTTGCTGTGTATAATGATCTCCTGGTTCTGCTAATTTCACTTAGCATCAGTTTATATTTCTCCAGGCCTTTCTGAAATCATCTTGTTGGTCATTTCTTACAGAGAAATAATATTCCATAACATTCATATACCTTAATTTATTCAACCACTCTCCAATTGATGGGCAGCCATTCAGTTTCCAGTTTCTTGCCACTACAAAAAGGGCTGCCACAAACATTCTTGCACATGTGGGGCCCTTTCCTTCCTTTATGATTTCTTTGGGATATAAGCCCAGTAGAAACACTGCTGGGTCAAAGGGTATGCACAGTTTGATAACTTTTTGAGCATAGCTCCAAATTGCTCTCCAGAATGGCTGGATCCGTTCACAGTTCCACCAACAATGTATCAGCACTCTATTTTCCATGCCATCTTAGAGAAATTAAGTGACTTGACTAAGTTCTCATAGGTAGTAGATGTTAAAAGTAGGACTTGCATGCAGGTGACTCCAGAGTCAGTATTCTAGGAGAGAAAGATTATTACTGAGTGAAGGAATTAGAGAAAACTTCCTGGAAGAAGTGGCATTTGAGTAATAGGAGTTAGGGAGTAGTGAAAAGAGTATGGGAATCTATTCCCAGAGAAGCTGGATTCCATTCTGGCACTGCTGCTTGTTGACATTACCTTAGATAAATCATTAAAACTTTCTGCTCTCCAATTTTCTTATCTGTAAAAAGGAAGAGAGTAGGCTACTTTTTGTTAATGTCCCTTCTGTTTCTAGATCCAGTATTCAATTTCTTGAGAGCTGGACTTTAAAGGATGAATAGGAAAGCCACTGGTAATGAAGGGAGAGTGGGAGTTCCTGGCATTGGCAAAGGGAATTTTTGTCACTATTGTTCAATTGTATCAGTTCTGTCCGATTCTTCATGATCACATTTGGGGTTTTATTGGCAGAGATACTAGAGTGGTTTGCCATTTCCTTCTCCGGTTCATTTTAAAATTGTGGTTTGCTGTTTTCTTTTCAAGTTTATTTTATAGATAAGGAAACTGAGGCAAACAGGATTAAGTGACTTGGCCAGAGTCACAAGCTAGATTTCCTTCTTCAGCTCATTGAGTTGACTTAGAAAATGACAAATTATATATGTATATATATACTTATGTATATGGGGATCAGTGTGTATACATGTAGAAAGATGTACATATAGGGGTTTGGTGAAAGGTAAGGAGGATTATTGAATCATAAATATATATATATAAATTATACATATGTATATATATACATATATACATATATATATATATAATCTTACCATGAGCTGCTCCAGGTCTTCAGCACAAAATACATCAAAGCCCACCCCTCCAAAACTGGTGGTGATTCAGGTGACAAGATGAGGGACAGCTACTTCTTTGACAATACTCTCTGACTCCTTCCTCTGCACCTGCGGTTGGGTGACCCTGACAAATAATTTTGTGTATTGTTGATTTTCAGCTGTCAGTGGTACAAAGTCTGGACTGGAGTGAAGAGAGAATGGATCCAGGAAGAGTAGCAAAACTATTGCCATCATTGAGAAGATTGGCAATGAACCTGGAATTGGAACCTGGATTGGAAATGAATGTGTTTGACACCCTCATGAGCCCAGGGTGACTGGATGGCACAGTGGATATAGTACTGGGGGTGGATTCAGTAAGACTCATCTTCCTGAGTTCAAATCCAGCCTCAGACACTGATTAGGCATGTGATCCTGGGCAAATCACTTAACCCTGTCTGCCTCAGTTTCCTCATCTATAAAATGAGCTGGAGAAGGAGATGGCAAGCCACTCTAGTTTCTCTGCCAAGAAAGATGAAGAATATATGAAGATGAAGAAATACAAAGAACCAGATGCAACTGAACAACAAAAATAACACAAGCAGGATTTGTACGATAACTTGGCCCTCTGCTGGAATTTGGCATCCAGGCTGGTCTTTACTTATATATATAGGGACTAGTGTGTGTGCATGTGAGAAGATGTACATAAGTATTCAAAGGGAAATTAGATAAATACCTTTCAAGGAATTGGAGAAGAGATCCATGCTTCCTGTGAGAGGGTTAGTCATAGGGGGTTTGGTGAAAGGTAGGGAGATTATTGAATTATAAATCTAAAGCTGGAAGTAATCTCAGAGACTATCTAGTCCAACCCATTTACAGGTGGGACAACTGAGACCCAGGGAGGTTAAGTTATTTGACCAAGATCACACAAGGTTAAGAAGATCTGGGATTCAAACTCAGGCTCTCTTAAAACCTAGTTGACCTCTCTTTCCACAGCAATCTGCTGGTTCATGCACAAAAGCAAGCATATGTGGCTGTGTGTATAAAGTGAGAGGGCAGAGAAGGGAAAGATCACCAATTGGGGAGAAAACATTAAAGTTGAGGCCAAATCCTGAAGACTCTGACAGCTACACCTTGAGAGGCCTTTACCCCCTCTTCCTACTATCTCAAGCAAAAAGGAAAGTTAATTAGGATTGGAAAAATTCAAATTCTAAGGCTCATTAGATTCATGATATTTTTAGTTATTGTGTACATAGAAATACATTTTAGCAATGCATTTTACACCACCCCCAGCTGATAGATGGTAGAATTCTAAGTTGGGTTTTAATATTTAAATGAGCTCCTATCAGAAATGCAATGGGTTGTCACCAAAATAATAATACTAATAATCTCTCCCTCTTTCCTTCTCCCCCTCTACCATCACCTTGTCCACCTCCCTCTCCCTCTCCCTCCCCCTTCTCTGCCTCCCTTATTCTCCTTTTCTTCCTCTTTCTGCATTTCTTCTTCCCTTTCCCTCCCCCATCCCTCTCCTTTCTTCACTGTCCCTCTTTCATTCCCTCTCCCTCTTTTTCTCCATTTTCCCTCCCCACTCTGTGCTCCCTTCCCTTCCTTTCCTCTCCTCTCCTCTTCTTTCCTCTTTTCCTCTCCTCTCCTTTCTCTGTCTCTCTCTGTCTCTTTGTCTCTTACTGTCCTGTCTCTTTTTCTGTGTGTCTCTCTGTTGTTCTGTCTCTCTGTCTCTGTTTCTTTCTATCTCTGTCTTTTTCTCCCTGTGTTTCTATTTTTTCTCTGTTTCTGTCTCTCTGATTCACTCTGTCTCTTCTTTGCCTCTGTCTCTGTCTCTCTGTCATTCTGTCATTGTTTATGTGTTTGTCTCTCTGTTTCTCTGTCTTTGTCTGTCTCTCTCTTTTTCTGTCTTTCTCTCTGTTTGTCTCTTTCTCACCCCTTCCCCCCACACTCCTGCCTTCGAGCCTGGTCCTGATCTTCCCTCTAACCAGATTGATTTTGAATGCCCACAGAGAAGATGGAGAGGACCTACCACTAACACCAACACAGCTACCACTGCTTTTGTGGAGATTTGATCCTCTCCTTCCCCCTGGTGACAACAGTTTCTGGGGAAATAGTCTTAATGTGGAAAATAGCCTGTCGGGTCAGAAGGGGCTCTTGCTGGACTATACCAGGCTGCTTTAGTTTTTTCCTACCTAATATTTCAGAATTAATAAACCTAGGATCCACTCCCTGTTCTATAAGGAAGCAAAAAAATAAAGCTAAATTTGAAAAGGCTTGTGTGGCTGGCATCCCAGGGAGGAATCACACATTTGAAAGGGTTAATGATCTTATCCAAATTTGGTGCTGGAGGTTGACTGGCCAATAGACAATCACTAAACTCCCGCTGGGTGCTAGGCACTGTGCTAAATAATGGAGATACAAAAAATAAAGGAAAAAAGTAATCCTTACTCTCAAGGAGCTCACAGTCAAATGAGAGAGTCAACATGTAAACAACTATACTGACAAGATAGTTTATCCAGAAATAGTCATTAGGAATAAAAAAGTGGGAAATCTAAGAAACCATCTATATAACCAGTCTAGAATATGCTTTTGATTAATCTGTAATTGCAATTAATTGAAATTAATCTGCAATTGATTAATTAAACCCCAAACTTGGGTGTCAAGATTGACCAACACCTTATTTTCTGAGTTTTGGACTATACCCCACCTCTCTAGGTGTAAAATTCCCTCAGAAGGTAATCAGGCATTAATTAGTGTGTCAAGGCAGCTGCTCATTTCAGGGAAGGGGTTTAGGGAATATGGTCCAACAAATTGAAGAATCTAGTAATGCCTCCCTGATTCTAAGCAGCAAAATGAGTTTAAATTAATGAAAATGGAATAGATTTTTTTTTTCCTTAAGAAATGCAGTTTGGTTTCACTCAATGGTTCAGGTTTTTCTTAGTACTTATAGTAATAAACTGTTGTAGAAAAGGTCCTTTCGAGGTCTGCTTTAATGAATATAGATAAGAACCATTGCAATTAACACTACCATTTGCATCTACTGAATGTGTTGAAATCTTTTAAAACAATTGATTTAGGATCATCTTAAGGTCAAAGGATTCAGAGTAGGAAAAGACCTTAGAGATCAGTTTGCTAAGATAGCTTTTTGCCTTGAAATCTCATTTACAATAATATTATGTTTGCTGGTTTGTTTTGGGGTTTTTGTTGGGGTTTTTTTTTTGGTGTGATACCTAGACTCTTTTCAGGTTCAAGCCACTTTGGGGGTTTATCATCTTCAAATGTTGTTTAGTTGTTTCTGCCTTTTTGTGAGTCCATTTAAGATTTTTGTTTTGTTTTGTTTTTTGTTTATTTGTTTGTTTTTAGCAAAGATACTGGAATGGTTTGCCATTTCCCTTTCTAAGTCATTTTTACAGATGAGGAACCTGAGGTAAACAGAGTGAAGTTTCTTGCCCAGTGTGACTTATAGCTAGTAAATATCTGAGGCCAATTTTGAACTCAAGTCTTCCTAACTTGAGGAAGCAATTTAGCAGAGCAAACTAGCTTCCTTTCAAACCCTCTCCAAAACACATCTCAAAAGTCCCTATGTGTTTACTTAACAACCTTTCCAGAGATCACACTAGTTCAAAACAAAAGAAGCTTAAACAGATAGCATGGCAAATAGATTTGTTTTCTCATAAACAGATTGGGTAATTTACCAGTAGGGGAAGACACATAAAGCAAACATGTGGAAGACACAGAAGGTCACATGCTTGATTGGACAACTTATATTTCTGATAGAGGGCTGCTGACTTCTAGTGATGTTACCATGCTACTCTATGCTAGTTATCACATCTCTGCTCTCCTGCATACTATCTGCTAAAATTCAGTTCTCTAGCTGTTATCGTCTACTATTTTCTCCTGGGGCAAAATGTTTAGAAAGCCTTTAGCCATCTAGACAGGCAAGCTACAACACCCTACCTAAGATTGTCTATTCTTTTTTAAAAAACTGTGTTTGGAGCTGATTTCAAGTCCATGGTCCCACACAGCTATATCATTTAGGGTTAGAACTTTTCTTCTAAAATCTCTTATATGTCTGACTAGCATCCTGTGACCCAAACACATATTTGGAAGACTATATTCAAAAGCACATTATAAGAGTGGTGTGGCAGCTGGGTTACTGAGGACTACTTCCCAAGATACCCTTTGAATGGTATGCAAATGAAGATAGGGAAAGAACAAAAAAAAATGAAATTGGGAAAAGAACTAATGCAAAAATAAACTTTAGGCCAGTCCAAATTGAATTATTACATCTAAACTAGTTGAACCTGAATGAAACAAGTTTTTGCTATATGAGTTGAATCATTTCAGTCATGTTCATCTCTTTGTGACTCTACTTTGGGATTTTCTTGGCAAAGATACTAGAGTAGTTTAACATTTCCTTTTTAGCTCATTTTATAGATAAGGAAATGAGACAAACAGGGTAAAATAACCTGACCAAAGTCACACAGCTAGTGTCTGAGGACAGTCTTCCCAAATTATTCCATCTACTATACCACCTATCTCTTTTTTACAAATAATTTTTTACAAATATTTTACAAAAATTTTTACAAATAATTACCTGACTAAAGCTAATCTAGAAATAGCAGCTGCCTCCTTCAGAAAAAGAAGCAATGGAAGAAGACTCCATAAGGTCAATGTAAGTTTATGCATCACTCATTCAGCCATCCAAGAAGAAAGATGTTACTCTGATTCAGCCCAGGAATGACTGGTTCACAAAAGAAGGGGCTATTCTGGGAGAGAAACAGAGCATCGCACTTCCAAGAATGCAACAAATAAGAGTTCATAGGATTTAGATCTGGAAAGAAACTTACAAACCATTTGTTCCTATTTCTTCATTTTATAGATAAGGAAATGAGGTCTCAGAAAAGAAAGGTAGTTTGCCCAGGATCACAGTTAATTGAATTTCCAATTCATGTCTCTTTTCATTGCACCATAATAACTAAGAGAGTCAAGGTGATTTATCTGTAACCATGATAATTTGATGGACTAATGAAGGACCCAAACAGAGTTGCCCTAGACTCAAACTAAAACCAACTCAAAATGCTGATTGTTAAATTTTCAAGGTGAGTATTTGCACCTCAGTAAGAAGCAAACTCTGCACATCAGGATGTGATTTTTTTTTTATTGATTTAAATCTAGACTCTAAGATTAAGAAAGTGATGAAGAAAATATTAGGAAGACAGATTAAAATTAAAGTGTGTCTTATGTACATTCCCCTATCCCTGAGAGCCAGTTGTTAAACATTTCTTAGAACTATACTGCCTAGGCCCTAAGATAATTGGGATGATAAGAGAACCAGAGATCACATGATACAGAGACCAGTTGAAAGAGGTAGGCATATTTTGCATGGAGAAGAAAAGCCTTAGTAGGAGCATAATAGCTTGTGTTCAAGTGTTTCAAAGACCATCATTTGGAAAATAAATTAGACTTGTCTTGCTGTGCTCCATGCAACAAGAGGTAGATTAAGGTTGAATGTAACAAAAAAAAAAAATTACAATATTCAGAGTGATCCAAAAGTAGAATGTACTGCTCAGGAGGCATTCTTCCTCACTGTGGTTTTTCAGGAAGATGGCAAATGACTTCTTCGGAGATGCTGTAGAGAGATTCCTGTTGATGTTTGAGCTGGACAAGTCAGTTTCTGATGTCCCTTCCTACTCAGGTTTTGTGAGATGTAGGTCAAATTGTGTGTGAAAACAAATGAAAATTGCTAGTATATATTGCACTTCACCAACACCTCATTTCAACCTCACAACACCCCTGGAAGGTAAATGCTATTACTAACTCCATTTTGCAGATGAGGAAATGGAGGCAGAGAAAGTGATCAATCAGCCAATCGATATCTGTTAAGTACCAAGCCCATAGGGCAACTAGGTGGCACAGTAGATAGAATGCCAGCCTGGAATCAGGAAGACTCTTTTTCCTGAGTTCAGTTCTGGTCACAGACACACACTAGCTCTGGAAAGTCACTTACCTCTGTTTTCCTCAGCTTCCTCATCTATAAAATGAGCTGGAGAAGGTAATGGCAAACCACTCTGGTATTTTTGCAAGGAAAACCCCCAAAGGGGTCATGAAGAGTCAGATAAGACTGTGAAATGACTAATAAAAAGTGCCAAGCACTGTGCTCAGAATGCTAGGGACACACACACACGCATACACACACTCACATTCACACACACACTCACACTCATACACATACACACACTCATACACACACATACACACTCACTCACACACACACACTCACACACACATACATACACACACACATACACACACACTCACTCACACACACTCACACATACACACACGCACACATACACACTCACACATACATACACACACATACACACACACTCACTCACACACACATACACACACGTACACACTCACACTCATACACATACACATACACACACACACACACACACACACACACACAGCAAAGCAAAAGATACTCCCTTTGCCAAAGGAGCTTCTAATCTAATGGACTTGCCTAAGAGGTGCTAACCAAAAACATTATCACAAGTCCATGAGACATTGTTGCAACCAGATGTATTCCAAGAGGAATGAGCATGCATGGGAACTCATAGTTCACAATCCACATGGAAGTTCACCTATTTATTGTAATGCAACAAAAGGAAGCAAAGAAAACAGAAATCTCCTAAAGGGGCGCGGTGGGAAAATGACAAAGCCTCTAAGCAATGACAGTCTTTTTCCTTGCGAAGTCCTAGCCCGACAAGAAGGATGGTCTGCTTATCTGCTTGGTTCCCAGTTGCACAAGCAGCTTCTCGGTCTGACTGGCATCTGTCTTGATTCCCAAGGACAACAGAGAGCACAGATTGGGAGGCAAACAACAAATTATGTTAGCTGAGGAAGGGGGAGGAAAGGGGTTTTGTCCTTGATGCATACAGGACCTCCTGCATACTCTGGATCCAGTGTTCCTGGAAAACATGGCAACTGGGGCAGCTAGGTGGCACAGTGGTTAGAGCATCAGCTCCGAAGTCAGGAGGACCTGAGTTCAAATCTGATCTTGGACACTTAACATTTCCTGACTGTGTAACCCTGGGCAAGTCACTTAACCTCAGTTGCCTCAGCAAAAAGCAAAAAAAAAAAAAAAAAAAAAGAACATGGCAACTGAAAAAAAAATCAGGGGACCTTTAAGCCTTTCTTAACAAAGGCATACAACCAGTAAGTAAATAAGAACAGATTTGACTTCAGGTTTTTCTGACAATAGATCTAGCACTCTATCCACAGCTGCCTCAATGCCTTGAAATGCAGAGGGGGGGAGTGGGAACCTAGCTCTAACCCCAGCCTTTCTTTCCACTGTGCTATTGTACATTGTCACACTCCTGCTCCATCTAGGAACTCAGCATCATGGGAGTTTGGCCAGCCTTCTGGAAAGAGGTTACCTACCTTTGACCCTCATCTAACTGGACCAGATGCCAATTTGTTAGACTAGCTTCCACCTATCCTCTCCCTTCCATCCTTTCTCTCCACTCCCAATGGCATCCTTACTCCCACACTCCCACTAACCTTCTCCCCCACATGCCCATAATTGTTTCCCGATGAGGCAGAGTCATACTTCATTGGTCCTGTAGCCGATACAGTCTGAAGAATCTGACTTGCAAATAGATATTGAGCCGATTAAGGGAATGGGCCATTCAGAACTGCACAAGAATTCAGATTCAAAAGACATTTAATAAGTGCTTTCAGTAAGCAAGATACTGCTAGATTCTAAGAAAACAAAGACAAAATAATAGAGGTAGTCACTACCTTCGAAGAGTTTATAATCTAGTAAAAGACATGAAATATATGTACAGATGACTGCTTCTACGAGGCTGAATGTGAACAAAGGAATGATATGGATAAAGAGTGCTTTGAGAAATTTGAGGAAGGAAAGATTACATTTAGCTGGAGGCCCCAGGGAAAAGTTTCATAGAAGAGATGGCTATTATGTATGACTGATGCCTCATTTGCTGTTGCTGTTGTTGAGTCATTTCAATTGTGCCCAATTCTTTGTGACCCCATTTGGAGTTTTCTTAGAAAAGATATTGGAGTGGTTTGTTATTTCCTTCTCTAGTTCATTTTACAGAAAAGGAAACTGTGGCAAACAGGGTAAAGTGGCTTGCTCAGAGTCACACAGCTAGTAAGTATCTGAAGTTGGATTTGAAGATATCTTCCTGACTTCAAGTCCAGCATTATAGCCATTGTACCACCTAGCTATCCCACTTCTTCATTTTGGGCATAACCTTCTGGGGATGGGAAAATAGAAGGAGTCTGCTAAGCTGATATATAACTTAGATAGATATTTGTCCATTTTCTTCATCATCACCTATTCCTTTAATTCTGGTATTCTAGAGCAGTATCTGCCACAAGCCCAGATGCACTTAGGTCCTCAGGACCATCTCCATCTGCACCAATGGCATTCCAAGAGTAGGATACACAGATAGCAATGTGACATTGGACACAAGCTGCTTCTCCCCTGTACTTGCTCCACTTAACTTTCACCATGTTAGTCACTACCACCTATAAGCTTCTTTGATCTTAATCATGACAACTCCATTTCCATTTTCAGGATCTCATAAATACCTTGATAGAAGTACGGACGTGATCAGCCACTACTCATTTCAACTGTTTGAGGTAGCCTCCTACAGTGTCCCATTGTCATTAGGATGCTGACAGTGGAATAAACCAGTGGAATGGTTCCATATGAAAGGATTTCAGTAGTTCAAGATGGTGAGAGTGTCCATTCCAGACACAGGGAAAAGCATGAGCAAAGGCACAAGTAGCAGATAATTAGATCAGAGGATGATGAGTAGACAAATTTGGCTACAGCAAAGCTTAGTGGTACAGTAGTAAAACACTGACCCTGTAGTCAGAAAGAATAGAGTCCAAGTACAGACTCACATGCTTACTAGCTTTGTGACTCTAGATAAGTAATTTAACCTTTACCTCAGTTTTCTTTGTACAATGGAGATAGCAGTAATACTTTACTTCCAGGATTGCTATAAGGATCAAATTAGATAATAATTGTAAGGTGCTAAGCACAGTGTCTGGGGTGTAGCTATTATTATGCATATTGCTATTATTATTTATAATGTTAGCTATTTTTATTCATATCTTTAGTATTATATGAAGGGGCTTGGTAAAAGGCAAGACTTTAAAGACAGGGTTAATTTATTAACACTTAAATCTGCCCTAAGATTTTGGGGAAACTCAGTAGCTAATGTCCCCGACAGACTTGAAGCTAAGAAATTCAGATTACCAAGTTTTTCTTCCACTTGGTATGGCCTTTATTTTGCCTTCTACATAACATGAATAAAATGTAAAGGTTTCACCAGCACACATAAACAAAACCAGAAACATAAAACACAATAATTCATTAGCCTCATTAGACTCTTTCTAGGAGCTAAGGACACTTTGAAAGATGGCTGAACAAATATTTGCCATTCACCTTGTACCTGCACTGCCTAAGAAACTTATATCAATATAATGGAAATCCTGGCCCCTCATGGTACTGATTTAGTCCTGTTTGATCTTCCCTAGAGGAATTTCTTTTCTGAGAAACATTAGGAAATTTTCTTCCTATAAGATGTACTCAATGCTTAAATTCATAAATGATCAGACCCTGGATTATTCATAAAGAAAAAGCACTTTTATAAAATCTATTGCTCTATAAAAATGATGAGCAGGACAGTTTCAGAAAAATCTAGGAAGACTTATATGAACTGATACAAAATGGAGTGAGCTAAAAAAGGAGAACATAGTACATAGTATCAGCAGTGAATTACATCTCACAGTAACAATGATCAACCACCAAAGATTTAACTTCTCTAATCAACACAAGGGTCCAAGACAATTCCAAAGGACCCATGATGAAAAATGTTGTTCAGTTCTAGAGAGAGAACTGATGAATTCTTGAATACAGATTGAAGCATATTTTTTGTTTTATTTATTTAACACTAAATACAAAATTGGAAAAAAAAAGACAGAAAAGGAAAATAAAGGAAAAAAAATTGTCATGTTCCCAGCAGAACATCAGGAAGGATTCAAAATAAGCAACAATAAATTTCCATTTCAAGAAAGTATATATAATAATAGTAAAGACTCATGACTGTCTATCTTTGCTTCTTTGTAGTTTATTCTTTTGTTCTCTGCTGTGCATTTTTTACTTTATTCTTTTTTTCCCCTTTCATCTGCCCACCTCTTCCAAGCAGATCATAGTTGAGCATGAGTATATTTATATATACTTACATAAATACACATATAAAGAAAATCCCAAGTGGGGTCACAAAGAATCATATTTTTAAAACGCCTGAACAATATAGAAATATTTTTGCATGATTTTACATGTATAGTTGATATATTGCTTGCTTTCTCAATGAGTTGGGGGAGAGTTAGAAGTGAAGAAAAGAATTTGGAACTCAAAATTCTAAAACAATGAATGTTAAAAAGAGATTTTTAAAATCCATCAAAAAGGAAGATAAATTTTTCATAAGGCTCTGCTAAGGAAACTCTCTTAGAAAAGAATCAGTAGGACAGGAAAAGGCTTTGGGAGTCTTAGAGGCAAAATTGAAATTGAATTGATGTACAGGAATCATCCCAAGGACCAGACACCCAGGGTTTCCCAGGAAACTCCTAGCACTTTAACGATGACTATGACTCAGTCAGAGATGCTTACTCCTTAGTTATTTCTGGCTGTGTAGTGACTAAGCAATAAAAGGGAGATGGCATTTTGATGTGACTTGTTTTTGATATGATATGACAAACTCCAAGTGGCCCCTTTGTTCTTCCCCATGCCATGACAGCATCAGGTAAAAAAAGAGTTAAATTCCAACCTTGTCTCTTTTCTTCTACTTTCCAAGTGGAATCATATAACCCTGAGACTTCCAAGAAGAGGAGGGAAATTGTCTTCTCTAGTCCAACATCATGGCACATTTGTCCATGGAAGTTAGGGAGGGTGGAGGGAGGGCATCCCACTAAGCAAGCTTGTGATTCCTTTCCTTCATTCCTAAGGAAATGACCAAATACCAGCCTTACACTGGCCATGTCTAAGTTTATGAATTGAAGAGGCTTGAAGATCCTGGGTCCAGTGAGTGGAGCTTAGCTGGCAGCAAGGAAAGCTTTTGTATAAGAAAGCCTGCCTGTTTTACCAACTGACACATACTTGGAGTTGTTTGGACAGTACAAAGCTGAGATGAAATGTAAAATGGCTAATTATGAATCCTGAAAAGGTCTCTGTGTTTAGATACTTTTAAGTACCAACTTCTCAGCTAAGTGTGAGTAGATAACAATTGTGTCTTATTATGTCTGTGCTTCTGTGTGATTTTTTCATATTTAGCATTTATTTTGTTTGTAGGAATAAAATACCTGTCCCATGCCTGATTTATAATGTCCATTAAATACCTTTCCTACTTTCCATTTTTGGGAAACCCTAGATCAAACCTAAACTTTAATCATTTTTCCCTAGTATATTAGGATAGGAGTTTAACAAGCCAACATATATAAGAAAAAAGGAGCATAGCCCCAATATTATTTGAATCAGGAGTCCCACTGATCTGAACCTGATCTATGAACTGAATGCCTGAGATCCAGAGAAGAGGGAATGATGCAGTTCCCTATTCCTCTGGGCCTCTTTAGCTAGTAGCAGTTCTTTAATATTAGAACATCATGTGAAAAGTCTTAAACATATTTTATTTATTTATTTAGAAATCAGGGTCAGAGTAAATTTCCCCTCCCCAGAGCATTTGGGAGAAAAATCTGTACTTTTGTGTTGGGGGAGGGAGGGAATGAGGAGATAGATCTGCTAAACCAACTTAAAGAAGCCTGCAGCTCAAAACTATAGCACTGAATAGAACAGACTAGGTTGAATCTCAAAGGCTACTCAGTAATAACTTAGTAATGGCACGTGCCTTCTCCCATGTTTCCTGTGAGATTATCACACTTTGGTTCACAGTATTCTCTAAAGAAGAGGCATATACCACAGTGGATAGAGTTGGCCTTGGAATGGGTAAAACCTGACTTCAAGTCTCACCTCTGAGCAATCGGCAATTTCTTAGAAATCTGGGCAACATTCTAGGGATGGGAGTTGGAGAGAAATCAACCTGCTTTATATTAGGGAATGTTTCCTCATCTAGGAAGATCCCGATATCAAGTTAATTACAAGTTCCTATCTCCACTCTTTAAAATGATCCTCAATGTATGTTCAACATTTAAGTCAACAAAATATTAAATGTAAATAATTAAATTTAAATTAAATATAATAAAGTTTATTTAATCTGACAGAAAACACAAAAATATCATTCCTGAGTTAATAAACTATCAAAATATCTCAGCCCTCTCATAGATCTTACCTTCCCCAGGAGTCTATAGAGCATCTCTAGAATTAGAGCTACCCCAGAGTTGTTGGGCCTCTTCTCTCCAGCAAGGGCAGAATTAGAGCTGCTAAAGCATTAAGAAACCCTCCCCCTCTGGTGGATTCCATTTTCCCTTGATACCTACACCATTCACAGGGAAGGGGAAAATTTAGATTATACCTTCAAGTCTGGTGCAATATTTCATAAAAAGCTCTTCAAGGCTATATATATGTGAAGTGACTTAAAGGTCTTCAGGTCTTAGTAAGGCAAAGCATCTCCCTAAATAATTCCGTTTCTCCTAAGGAATCACAGGAAATAAGAGAGCTTATACTTCATCTCATGTCTGGGTACAGTTCAACTGAGTGAACTAGCCATGAATTAAAGTCAGAGACAGAAGAAAAGTTTTATGAACAGGGAAAGAACTGGAGAAAGGGTGTTTCATACTTCAGGGAAACTGAGGCACAGAGAAGGAAGTTACTTATCCAATGTTAATTATCTGTGAGGCAGAACTCAGGTACCTTACTCTTTTGAATGAAAGGTTTTCTTTCCAGACTAGTGTATTATTTTAAATACTCATTTCTTCTTCGATGAAGCAGAATTATTCCTGAAACCATCTTCTCAATCAGCGACTAAGCAAGAATCCCTTCTTTAACAAATGGCACCTAACACATAGTAGTTGCTTAATAAATGCTGGTTGGTTGGTTTTCACAAATTGCATATAAATGGGGTAGTTAGGTGGTACAGTGGGTAGGGCACTGATCCTGGAGTTAGGAAGATCTGAGTTCAAATCCATTCTCAGACAATTGACACTAGCTGTGTTAGCCTGGAAGAGTCAATTAACTCCAACTGCTTCATCGAAAACAAAAACACCCCCCCCCAAAAAAGACCTCTACCACACAACAGTATTTAAGGATTTGCTTATAGTATTTTGTTGTGTTTTGGTTTCTCATAAAAGATTTAAAGTGTGGGTGCTCTATATGTAGCACCCCCTTCAAAGAGCCGGTCCTACCCAGGCTTCTCTTTCTTTTGCCTCTAAAATTTAAATTAGTTTAGGTCTAGGGACATATAGGGATATAGGAGTAGGATTTTTTATTTCATTGGCATAAGGAACTCCCAGGTGAAGAAATCACTCTACTAATGCAGGTTGTCACTTTCTTTGCTACTTAAAGTCTTAGAAAGTTGCTTAGAGCACTGAGAAATTAAGTGATCTACTGGGATCACATTGCCAATATATGTCAGAGAAGCCAACTTTCTCTATCCAATATGGTAGACAAATTGATTGATTCTCTATCTAATACTATAGATGGATAGAAAAAAGAGAAAAATAGATAATAGATAATAGAAGTAAATATAAAGGCGCTTCTCTATAAAAACAATTCATTTAAAAATATGTTATTGTATAATGATCTACTATGAATAATTTAGTATTCTTAGGGATATAATTATCTAAGACAATTATGTTGACTTATGATGAAAGGAGCTGTCCATCTCCAGAAGAATTGGTAGAGCCTGAATGTATGCATTCAAAGATACTCTTACTTTATTAATTTTTCTTGGGATTTTTTTTGTCTGTGGTTTCTTTCACAGAATTGTCTATGTGGAATAGTATCTTACATGACTACTCGTGTATAACCTATGTCAAATTGTTTACCTCCACAATAAAGAGCTAAGAGGAGGGAGGAGAGAATTTGTAGCTCAAAATATTGGGGGAAATGTTAAAGTTGTATTTATATGTAATTGGGGAAAATAGAATATTAAATAAGAAAAATATATTAACATATTTCTCCCTCTATTTATAAGATCTCCTATTTATGGAACTTATACTTGCTTAGGAATATGAAATTAGTATACCTCTCTCACTTGTGGGACTTCTATATGGGATCAATGTCTGCTCTTCCCCTTCTTGATAAATCAATTGCACTTGGAAATTGAGGAGAATTCTCCCATTATTTGGGGAATGGCTAAACAAATTATGGTATATAATTATGATAGAATACCACTGTACTACAAGAAATGATAAGCTGGTTGATTTTAGAAAAAACATGGAAAAACGATGAAATAATGAAGAGTGAAATGAGCAGAACCAAGAGTACATTGTATATAGTCACAGAAATATTCTTTGAAGAATGACTGTGAACAACTAAGTATTCTGAGTATTATAAATATTCAAAGCAACTACAAAAACCTATGAAGGAAGATGCTATTCATTTCCAAAGAAATGATAAGCAGAAGTATACATAGTAAGGTTTTACAGATATATCTATATCCATATGCTCATATAAAGATAGAAGATATGTCAAACAGTGGAGTTCTTATTGCAGGGTGAAAAGGAAGGGAAGGAGACAGTTCAGAGTTAAAAATCTAAGAAAAAAATAAATTAAATTAAATTTTAAAAATCAGCTGCTCTGAAATACAAATCCATCTCCTCTCTTTCTCTTTAGGGATTAAAACCTCTTCCTGTATCTCTAACTGCTATTGTCATTAATCACACTAGATTAGTGCTTTGTGGTTGTTAAATTTTTTTGCATAAAGGAACATATTTATAAATGATAACAATAGTAAACAATTGAAGAACAAGTCATTTGTAAGGCAACAGCTGTGTGAGCTGTCTGTGATGGGGAACAGAATTGACTTCTTAGGGAAAGAAGTCCTCCCTTCTCCCAGAGAAGGGCTAGGCAGAAATGTGTCATTTACCTCTTTATAGAGTTAGAAAATGAAAGGTTCTGTTTAAGATAGTGATGAAAAATGTCATAAAGAAGGCCAGATTTCCTAAATAAAACCTGGAAAATATAGGAAAAGGATTCCAGAAAGACCAATGAGAAAATCAAAAAGAAAGGGAAGCTTCTCCATTCTCCAGAAATGGACAAAAAGATCAGCAGGGGCTGGTGGAGAAGTCACGCATCATCACAGGTAAATGCCAAAACCTGAAATAAGGAGAATTATTTTAGGAAAGACCAAGGAAGATGAGATAAAAGTGAAATTGGTTAGAATTTTACCAAGGAAACCAGTAAAAGTTCCTACAAATAAATCTGATGCTAGTCAGCGTTTTGAATAGGAGATCACAAAAATAGTCAAAATGGGAACCTAAATCAATGTCTCAGTTCTGACCTGTGAGAACAGAAGCAGAACCTTAGTAATCCACTGTACAAAGGTATAGAATATATGTGTGCTTGTCAGAGTATAAAGATCCATAGCAGAGACTAGGACCAACTCACCAGTTAGGCATTAATACTTGGGGTGATGCAGTAGGTAGGAGACCAGGACTGATACTCAACACCCCAACAAAGGTTGTTAGAACCACAGAAAGGAACAGAATCAATTGAAGATAAAAACTAGCTAAGGTCAGAACCCATTGTAGACCAACAGAAGATTGATATAGAAGCCAGGGGCTGAGCTATAAGGTGATATTAATATTAGTCCCCCTATTTAGATGAGGTGTGGCAAACTAAAAAGGCAATCTTGCCATTGACACCTGTCCAACCCATCTAAAAAAAGGCTGAAGACTGATCCAAATTCAAAATCCCAATCCAAGAACCAACAGTGACAATATGAGTAAACAAAAGAATATACTGATCACTCTAAAGAAATGCTATGGATTAAGAGAAGCACAAGAATTAATTACAGGAGAAAACTAAATACACTATAAGCAGAATGTCAAGGGGAAAAAACGCTCTGGACACAAATACTGAAAAAGTGACTAGAAGAAATAAAGCAAATGATTAAAAAACAAATTGTAAATAAAATGAGTTCTGGAGGAAAAATAGAAATAAAAGTAAATAGCTTAGAACAGAAGGTAGAAAATCTTATCCAGATAGTAAAGTTCCTTAAAAAAATAATATGGTCGGGGTCATTCTTCACCCCACCCCACTAGACTATCTTTAGAATTATGAGTCCTGCTTCCTGGAGACTACATGAAAGCTCGAGGGGATGGGTGCTTCTGGGCCTGTGCAGCTTTTTGCTGAGGGGCTTGAACTATAAGATTACAAAGAGCATCTTAACTGTCTGCTGAAACAGAAAAGCTGATGACTTAGTGGATATACAAAAGGGAAAGACTTATCCCTTTGCTGTTCTCTTTATTTTCAGCTATGACTCACGAAAGACTCTTGAACAAAAAAGAAAATTAAAAAAACACCAATGAAGCACTAAAGAAAAAAAAAGCCAGAGAACAGAGAGGAGTTCAAAAGGGAATACAAATAAGTAAGCTACTGTTGGAACTAGTAATATATAACAATAGCTAGCATTTATATAGGTTTTTAAGGTTTGCAAAGCACTTTAGACATATAATCTCATTTGATCCTCACAACCACTCTGGGAAGTCAATGCTATTATTATCCCTATTTTATATATGAGAAAACCAAAACTGAGAGTAATTAAGTTTTATGTCTAAGACCATTCAACTATTAAGTATCTGAGAGCAGCTAAGTGGAGCAAAGGATAGAATGTTAGGCCTGCTGTCAGTTGAGTTCAAATTCAGCCTCAGATAGTTGTGTGATGCTGGACAATTTACTTAATCCTGTTTGCCTCAATCCCTCATTTATAAAATTAATTGAAGAGGGAAATGGAAAACTCCTTCAGTATCTTTACTGAGAAAATCCCAAATGAGGTCAAGAAGAGTCTGCTATAACTGAAAATTATTAATAAATAGAATAATAATAATAAATAATAAAAAGAAGTAAATGAGATACGATTATACAACTCCAAAGGCCAGTCTTCTATCTATATCCAATATATCACTTAAATGCCAAATTCACTGCTAGACTTAATTTGAAATTTACAACCAAAAAACACTATGTCCTTAGGCAATCCTGTTTTTCTGTTCTTTTGTAGTGAAATACTAATGTTTCCTAGTATTTTTCTAGCCATCCATAAAGAAAAAAAAGTTTTAAATAGAAATATAAGCATTGACCTTTAACAGGCAAGGGGTAAAGGAGAGACAACAAAGTTCCTTCTAGCTGTTTGGTAATCTCATCAGTACATACTAATCCACTGTTGGAAGGAGAAAACAGTCACTCCTTAGCTTTCAATTCCCATCTTCCTAAATAGAAGCTTGCAGGTTAACAGAGAAACTTGCAAGATAAATGAGTGTCCAGAAGTCAGTTAGCCTTTTCCACATAAGAGTATCATACTCTTACCTGCAAGGGCTCTGCCCAAAGGAATATAAGTTTTGATCATTGAAACCTTGAAAGATATCTTGGGATTTATGAGCTAGATAGCTTTCTTAAAGACTGTGCGTTAAATCCAAATCACTCTTACTCTTATTGATAGGCAACAGTAGGATTTGGTCACTGTTTGGGCCCTGAATGGCTCAGAGTAAATGTAAATAGCAATTGTTTCTATTTGGGCCAGAAACCCTTTCCTTCCCAGACTGATTTTCTATTTTTGACTATGTAAAATGCTGTTCTTTGCTTCATTTCTTACCTTACCGTAATCATTGATTGGATGTTGAATTAGTCAGACTGAAAACTAAGAACTTATCTTAAAAAAGCCACACTCTCCCACTACACCCAGGACCATTACTGGTTGTCCTGATCTATCTCTGGTCATTGGATCTAGATGCTCCAGAAGAGAAAGTAAGGCTGGTGACTTTGCACAGCCCTTTGTCACTTAAATCCAATTCTCTTGCATGTCATGGCATCATTTCCCTGATATCTTGGTCTTTTTCAAGAACAAAGGAAAAAAAAAACAATGCAAGATGCTCTTCTCTAAAGTCTCTCTTATAGATTATCTCTCCCCAAAGCCTTCAAAAACAATTCTGGAAGTTAAGCTCAAACATATCACCTACATTAGGTTCTACCATTACAAAAGAAAGTTGATTGCAGGATGGAGAGGTGTATCTGGAAATGACTTGGGTATAAAAACAAAACTCATAAATGATATTCTTTAAAAAAAAAAAGAAAAAGAAAAATGGTGTCTCAAATTCGATATAATGCATCAGAGGTGGTCTGATTAGAGTGAAGGACAGTGACTTCAGACACCCTTAATGTGTCAAACACAGAATCTATTATCATCCATTCCAACCTGCAACATTATCAAGTGCTAGGGAACTGCATTAAAATATAATGGGGAAATGTTTAACAAAACATAGAAATAATAGTAAAGTACGGATAACATTATATTCTAAAATTAAGCTAATATGTGGCCAGAGTCCTTCTGTAAACCTCGGTCGCCCTCTTTCTGTTTGAGTGTGACACTATGATCTTAATACCTAAGATCACATCAGCTTTTTTGTCTATCCCAGCAAACTGTGAATTCATATGGAGCTTTCAGGTCACTAATAGCTCCTACATCTTCTTTAGACAAACTGTTGTCTAGCCACAGCACTCCAATCTATGCTTGTGCAGTTCCTATTTTGAAAATAATTATGACTTGGCATTTACCCCTACTAAATTTAATCTTTTTTAGATTCAGCCCACTTGCTAGACTGCTGGTCATTCTCATTTTTGGATCACAACCTCCAGGTCTCCCTGTTCTGTTGGATCTCTTTTTTAGGGAACCAGATCTTGATGCCATAACCCAAAGTCATCTTCCAGCATCTTCATCTGACAGGAAACTTGCATTGCACCTCTGGCTCCCTGAGAAGTAAGCTTTTTTTTTTTTTTTTTTTTTGGCCTATTTTACATGGAATCAAATCTCATGTCAATTCCTAAACCAAGGAACCATTTTGTCTGCCAAGGGCCATTTATAACCTCATTTGGAGGCCAAAAAAAAATTATTAACTTAAAAACTCAAGCAGTGGGAAGTTGTTATCCTAGCTCTGAGCTCATCACAGCCTGTGGTTGCTTTGGCAGGGCTAAGCCAGACATTCCCCACCCCTGTCCTAAAGTATCCCTAATATTTCCCTGATTGTGTGTCCTCTCCCACCATCCCTCCCTTCTAATTCATTTTTTTTTGTGATCTTAGCCCATTATGATATAAGGTCCTTGACTTATGTATAATAAACACTTAATAGATATTCTGTCTGTTGTAATCATCTATCTATCATAACGTTCATGTTGATTTTCTTAGCTTTATGTCATCTGAAAAGAATCATGACACAGTGGTCAGGAGGCTGGACTTGAGAAGATCTGAGTTCAAATTCTGCTTGTGATGCTTACTATGGGCCCATTAATCTGTCAATTCCCCTTTCTTCATCAGTTTCCTCGTTTCTAAAATGGGAATGGACATCTGGCTTATGTAGTTATTATGATTATCAGCTGAAATAATTAGGCTTGAATAAAGTTATAGCTGGTATGTTTATCAAATTTGCAGATAATATAGAAGAATTGCAAATGTTTAACGTATTGGAATACTTGTTGTCTGAGGAGAAGATGAAGGAAAGAGAGAAAAAAAGTGGAACAGAGGTTATGCAAGGGTGAATGTTGAAAACTATGTATATATTTTGAAAATAAAAAGCTTTAAAGAATAAAAGTAAAAAATAATTTGCAGAAAATAACAGATCTTTATCTATCTATCTATCTATCTATCTATCTATCTATCTATCTATTTATTTGTAGTTCAGTCATTCAGTTGCACCTAACTTCATGATCCTTGTGGTGTTTTCTTGGCAAAGATACTGGGGTGGTTTGCCATTTCCTTCTCCAGTGGATTAGGCAAAGAAAAGTTAAGGGGCTTTTCCAGGATCACACAACTAGTGAGAGTCTGAGATTGGATTTGACCTCAAGTGTTCTTGACGCCAAGCCCAGAACTCTTACCACTGAAGTCCCCTCATTGCCTTTACACATAAACATACAAATATGAATATATATATATATATATACAAATCTTAAATGTGTATTTGCATATATACAATAGATACATGTATTATGTACCTACACATTGTATATTATATATGTGCATATATGTGTTCATAAATATATCTAGAAATATCTATCTGATTGGTTGGTTATTGTCTTTCATTCTCAAAAAGGATGAAAACGGCATCATTATGTTAGTCTAATTACAGCATGTCCAACAAGTTCAGAATGCTCAGTCACAAACAGTCCCTATGAACATTTGAGGTAGTCTCTTTAACTGCAGATCTCATGGTTTTTTCTGAACTAGTTCAATTCTGCTTTGCTCATAGAGCACAGCACCTTCTCTGATGAGGGCATTTCATGCCATGGTCCTGTGCCAGCATCTCCCATGTCATACTTCTAGAGTTCTTAAGAGAGACATGTCCTTGTATGACTTTTTCTGATTACCTTGTGGGCACTTGCTCTGTGTAAGTTCTCCATAAAAGAAAAATCTTTTTGTCAAGTGTACATTTGGCATTCAAACAATATGGCTAACATGACAGAATTAGGCTCTCTATATCCCAAACAATTGGTAAAAAAAAAAAAAAAAAAAGTTAATCAGCACAGGACTAAGGATAATCCAGAGATTACCCCACTAAAGACCTTTCTCCAACCATTTACTACTTATTGTTTCCAGCCATTGAACCAGTTCTGAATCAATCTCACCCTACTAATATCTAAGCTCTAGCCCTTCATCCCAGTCCCCAAGAATAACATCATCAGCTTTGTCTAATGCTTTGCTAAAAATATACGTAAACTCTTTCAACAATAGTCCCCTGATCTACTAGTATAATTTTGTTGTTGTTTAAACCTGTATTTAGACTTCAGGAAACTCTCGCTGTGAAAATGACCATGCAGAGAAGTATCATTATCATCATTATCACTATCACTTATTTAGCACTTTAAGGCTTACAAAACACTTTGCAAAAATTAAGTCATTTGATTCTCACAACAATCCTGTGAGGTAAGTGCAAATATTATCCCTAATTTCCAGATGAGGAAACAGAGGTTAAGTGGCTTGCCAAGATTCCCAAGTGTCTGAGGCTGGATTTGAATTCTTGTCTTCCTGACTCTGGGCCCAGCCTCCAACTACCTACACTGAGTGTCCCAAATTTCTTAGTGCCATTTTAAGTATTAAAAACTTTAAAATATCTTTAGGAGATCATATATTAGTTCACATCAGCAATTCCATTCTATAGTCTTAGAGCCTAGAACACTGAGAGTTTATGTGATTTACCAGTATATGTCAGAAAAAGGATTTGAATCCATATCTTCCTTTCTCAAAAGTCAGATTATGTGATAAGAAGTCTTTCAATACAGTCATACTCTTCTAAAAAAAAAAGGAAATTAATCTAACATGATTTGTCCTTGATAAAGTTATACTGGCTCCTGGAGATCCCTGCTTTCTTTTCTCACTAAGAGAGTTTTGTCAATAACTAAAGTCAAACTAAAGTTTAGTGTTTACCAGGTCTCTTCTTGTTTTAAGATCCTGAGAGCCAGACCCTGTGGGAATGGGACACTGGAAGTAGGAATGAGATGGATACAAAGGAAGAAGGTAATTAATATCTCCAGCTTTTTCTGAAGTCTCACAGACTTCTGGGATACAGAATTGTCCAGTCTTTAAGAAAAACCATTGAGGCAGAGCTCCAAGCCAATAATACTTTATTAAAGGGTCCATAGTCCCCCTCCTCCCAATGAAGCAGTTTTCAGATCTTTCTCATGATCTGAGATATCCCTGGTACCCAGGACTTTGTTCGTATGGACTCTGATAGCCAATATGTAAAAGAGGCATGGTAAAATACAGAATCTCATTGGTTGATAGACCTTGCTCTTAAGGACCAAAAATGACATATCAGGTTGGAAGAAGCATGGAAAATCTCCACTGATCAGGGGAGGGAATGAACAAGGCAAGAATCATCTCCAGTCACAAAGTGGTCATAATATAATCCTTTCCTCATGTTGGGCAAGAAAGGATAGTCCACAAGTACAAGAATAAGTTGGAGAACTTTCCAAATAATCAAAGTATTCCACCCATACTTGATTTGGACATGGAGTTTGAGCAAAACAGGTTGGAGACATCTTTATCATCATTCTTGTAGTTGCACAAGAGAATTTTATAACTGGTAAACAGGTGGTGAGTTCTACCTTATAGTCTGAGGTCTATTATAAAAGCCTACTATAAGAACTTGTCTAATTATCCCTTTTTGAGTTCTGTAAAATATCAAACTGATTAATGCTGATCGGAATAGATTAGGGATTCAAATGAATCATTTCTCACAACCAAGAGATGGGGATTAAAATTGTTCTACCTACAATAAAATAGACCAAGGCAAAGCTCTGAACTAATGTCAGCTTACTAAGCAGTCCATGATGCTCTCTAATGAAGTGGACCTCAGATCTTCCTCATGATCTGAAATGCCTCCTCCTTCCCGGACCTATTTTTATAGGACTAGATGTCTAGATTTCAAGAACAGCTTTCCAAAAACAGAATAATTATACCAATTGACATATAATGCATAGGGTAAAATAAGCAAAATAACATGCCAACAAATATCTCCACATAAGATGGACTGGCTGGGGCAGCTAGATGGTGCAATGGGTAGAGCACCAGCCCTCAAGTTAGATGGATCTGAGTTCAAATCTGACCTCAGATACTTAACACTTACTAGCCTTGTGACTCTAAGCAAGTCACTTAACATCCATTGCCTAAAAAATAACAAGATGGGTGGGCTTCTCTTTAGTTCAGGCAGGAGGAGATGATACAAGCTATCACAGTCAATGATCTAAGTAGTCAGAAGATGATTGGTCACCTGCTCCAGTGACAAGAGAATGGTCTGAAGATACAAAAATGTTTTGGGGGATTTTCCATCTAATTGAATCACTTCCACTACACTGGACTTTGCCACCATGGCAAGGAAAAACAAGGGTGGAGGTTTCTATTAAAAGACCCATTAAGTTCTTATAATTAAGCAAATAAACTTAAAATCTACAATTCATATCTTTGGGACTTCATATATAGAATTCTGATATGATTCTATCAAAATGATTAATATTAATTGGAATCGGAGTCCAAAAGAAACATTTTTCATAACCAAAGTAATCCAATTTATACCTCTACCACATGGAAATACATAATCTCCTTACCATGGTCTAGTGGACCTATTGCATTAGCCTTGTTATCCACCTCCTATGTGACCCTCTGAGGATACAGCTAGAAAGAAAACTACTTCTGAGTACTATAGATTCTTTCCATAGGATAAAGTCTGTCCACACAAGAGAGGGAATCCCATCCAGCAATATCTCATCGTATTATTATTTCAAAGCTAAAAGAGACTTTAGAGAACATCTAGCTCAACTACATTATTTTAGAGATAAAGAACCAAAACCATAATTCAAAACAGGTCTTCTGACTCAAGAAACAACATTCTTTCCACTAGGCCACCCATCCCAAGTGAGTCAGGAATTTAAATAAACATTTTATTCCAAACTTCATTTTCTTATCCAGGGTCTCATCACCCATAGAGAGACTAAACAACCTAAAGCAATAATGGAAAATAGGAAGAAGAAACTGAGAAGAGAAACTCCAGAAGCAAGTGTTCTGATCATACTTTTCCCTCTCGGTCAGCATCATGTCACTGGCATTGATAGTTTCATTTTTCTGGGAATGAAAAGAACAAATGGGGTAGATAATTGTAGTGGAACGGGCTGATAAGAAACATTTGGTCTCTCTCTCTCTCTCTCTCTCTCTCTCTCTCTTTTTTTAACAGCCATTCCCCAGGGACCCGTTATGGTAATTTTTCTTCTAAAACTAGCAAATTGCATAACAAGTCAGATGACAAACTAGCAAGCAAGGCAGAAATTTGCATTTTAATACAACTGCCTGAATCATTTTCCACCCCCTGTGTCAAGGCTAGATAGGACCTTTCTGCTATAGGGTCCTCTGTTTCCCTCCCTACCCCCACCTCCCTTTGTTTTCTTATCTGTTGAGGTGTTGAGGAGGAGGGGATCTTTGCTAGGATCTGAATGAGATCTGGCTACTTCATCACTTCTATAATTGATGTCATCTGTCTGATTTCTCCAACCCTATTTCTATGATCAGCATCTATAGTATCAGGAGGGGGAAAAAGTGTCTGCAATACCTGTAAGCATGAACATCCTCAGGAGGGGCTATTTTACTGAAACCCTTAGTGAATTCCCCTTCCCCACTTCCTCCTGCCCCAATTTCCACTCTCACCACCCCAATCTCTGAGATCCTGGAATATTTGAAAATCAATGGAAGACAAAGTAAATCTGAGTATGGATTTTGAAAATTCTTAGCTCTGGAAGCTGCCCCCTCTTCCTGACTTCCTCCCTATTCTTCACTCCCCCTCCCCACAGGAATATCATTCCTACATTGCCATATCTTTGGCATAGTCTTGCAGAGGGGTCTGAAATCAGAGTAATATTCTTTGAAAAGATATATAAGAAGTGAATAATTTAGCTCCCTATTTTATTTAGAGTGTTTATTTCCAATTAATATTATTCCGTGAGTTTGGTTCCAAAGGAGCAGTGATTATTAGCTGGACTTGTCTAGTGATATAGTCAATCAATCTGGTGAATCCATTTGTTTAACCAAAGGTGGAGGAACAAATGACCAAGCTCATTGGGGTGAAGGAGGATAACTCAATGGCTTGGAACATCTCCCTCCACCCCCTACTATTTTTGAATTGTACCTCTACTTTTGTTAACCCTTTGCTAGGAAAATGATCCTATGGTCCAAAAGACATTTGGCCAACAGATCCTATGAGTACTTGACCAATTGTCTGCAAATCTATTCTTCAATCTATTGTCCAACATAGGGTCAATGAAAAATCATCAGCTCTGTCCATATTTGGATATCCTCTACTAGCTAATTTATTACCAGCATGAGCTGAAGCTACTCCTGGAAGGTCAAGATATAAGTAAGATGCTAACCTATGTTGATATGTATTTTACTTTGCCTCTTCTGTATCATCTGGTTACCAAACTCTGTAAAACTAAGGCTTCAGAGAAAGAGAGAGTACTTCTCAGATCATGAGGAAGATCATTTTATTAGAGGGGGCCATGGACCCCTTAACAAAGTTCTATTGATTCAGAGATCTATCTCAGTTTCTTTTATTGTAAATTGGACAATTTTGGATTCCACAGATCCAAATAAATGCTCTCTCTGAAAAACATAATTTTATATCTGCAATAAATATTAAAATCTCTTTCATGATTGGGGAACAAATTGAAAAAAAAATTCAGAGCAGTGGTTGAGGGATTTTGTTTGTTTTGGGTTTGCAAGGCAAGGTTGTAAACTTTTTTTTTTTGGATCTGGCACACCCTCCCCACTTCTTGACTTCTGCTATATCTGTGGATCACCATTGATTAAACCACTCCACTTAAAAAGTAATTATTTTTATTAGGTGATAACACTTGACTGAATCAATCAATCAGAACTAACTGTGAACAGGATCTGTACACCTCCCTGAATCAATCAAACCATTGAGTGAGAAATTTGGTTAGACCCTGAGGACCTTGTCAAAAAAAAAAAAAAAGGAGGCACTATTTTAGAACCAGAGAGGTTCAAAAACAGAGTCCTATAGAACTGAGCAGGGGAGGAAAAAGGAACTCAGGAACAAAAGAAGAATTAGAAGATAGAACTGAGCTGTGTAAGAGAATAGTCATATTGAGGAGGGGCATTGTCCTTTCAGGGGCATCTATGTGGCAAAGTGGATAGAATACTAGGATTAGAATTAAGAAGACTCCTTTTTGTGAGTTTAAATCTGGCCTCAGCAATTTGGAGCTATGCCCAGAAAGTTATCAAACTGTGCATACCCTTTGACCCAGCAGCATTTCTATTGGGCTTATATCCCAAAGAAATCATAAAGGAAGGAAAGGGCCCCACATATGCAAAAATGTTTGTGGCAGCCCTTTTTGTAGTGGCTAGAAACTGGAAATTGAATAGATGCCCTTCAATTGGAGAATGGCTGAATAAATTATGGTATATGAATGTTATGGAATATTATTGTTCTGTAAGAAATGACCAGCAGGACGATTTCAGAGAGGCCTGGAGAGACTTGTATGAACTGATACTGAGTGAAATGAGCAGAACCAGGAGATCATTATACACAGCAACAACAATGCTATATGATGATCTATTCTGATGGACATGGCTCTCTTCAACAATGAAATGTTTCAAACCAGTTCCAACTGTTCAGTAAAGAAGGCCATATATACCCAGAGAGAGGGATGTGAAATGTGGACCACAACATAACATTCTCATATTCTTGACTGATGTTTGCTTACATTGTGCTTCCTTTATCTGATATATCTTTTGTGTAGATAAGATTTTTCTTGCACAACAATGATGTTTGGAAATATGTATACATATATTCGATTTGCCAATATTTTAACATAATTAACATGTAGTGGATATCCTGCCATCTAGGGGAGGGGTGGGGAGTTGGGGGGAAAATTTGTAACAGAAAGCTATGTAAGGGTTAGTGTTGAAGAATTACCCACACATATGTTATGCAAATAAAATAAAATTAAAATTAAAAAAAAAGATTTATTCCCCCCCAAAAAAAATAAATAAATAAATAAATAAATAAATAAATCTGGCCTCAGACACTTACTAGCAAGTCACTTAACTCTGATAGTCTCAGTTTCCTCATCATCCAAATGAACTGGAGAAGAAAATGGCAAACCACTGCAGTATCTTTGCCAAGAAAACCCCCAAAAAAGGTTCACAAAGAATTGGACACAATTGAAGTGACTCAATAATAACATTGTTTTTACAGGTATCTTAAAGGAGAAGACTTGTCTAATACTACCAATTATGCCTACCTAATTTTAAGAATGAGGGGACCCCTGAGAAAAGGTCTGTTCTTTCTCCAGCTTCTCTTCCCAATGCCTAGCTATCCACAAACATTAAAATATAACGTGCTGTTTCATTCATCAAGTGTTTCCAATACACTGAGTATTATTTTAGCCACAAAGAAGACAGATTAATAGAGACAGATATAGGAATTTTCCTAACTGGAAGCTCAGCGAAATTGTGATTATAATCCTAATAACCATCTAAAAGAAGGTCCCAAAAGTTGCAAGAGAGGGAACTGTGTGGACCTTAGGGGCCCTTATTTTGCCTGTAGGCTTAAAATAAGCTAATTATTATAACAATCTTACACAGAGAAAAAAGAACTTTTTTTAAATTGTTAAATCCCCAGGTGAGCTCCATTTTCTAACTGGAGTGTGGTATTGTGATACGCTGAGCTAAAGCAAGTAGGCAGAGTTATTAAGTGCTCTTATTCACTCCCACCCTTTTGGGGGCCAGAATATTTTTCTCTATGTATGACTTTTCCCAAGTCATTTCCTTGATTCCTCCCTCTCTGGAAGGGTGATTCTCCTTTCAGATAGAGCTACAGGGAGAAAATATGGAAAAGAAAATGACAGACATTTTTCTTCACTACAAACCCAACTTATCATGGTTACTCATTGCATAAGGGACCCCAGTAGAAATAATATTCTCCACATCTTGGGAAGTGTTTTTTTTTTCTTTTCAATCACAACTCTTTTCTATAGTTCTGAACCTCCAAAGATTGAGTGCTAGCAAAATCTCAATTAAAAAAAAATTTCACTCTCCCCTCTTGAAATGTTTCTCTCCCCCTTTGCTTCTCCACACTACATTCTGCCATCATGGGTTTAAAAGGTAGGGGTTATGTAGTGAGCCATGGCTTCTCCCTTGCCCATCTAGTCCCTTTAGTGGAGGATGGCCGGAGTTACCAGTTCTGTCCTAGATCTTTCCATTTTTGTATACAGGTCCTCAGAAACTCTAAGGGTCTTCCCCTCCCAGGCTGATTCTTTTCTGAAGGCAAACTAGGCTATAAACTAGGTTACCTAGTCTTCAATTACTGAGTAATTGAGACAATACTGACAAATACTGAGACAAACAGAGTTGGGAAAGAAAAAAGCCAAGGTTTTCCACTGTATCCAGGACCATAGCCAGTTGTCCTGACCTGTCTTTCTGGCCAAAGGATCCTGAAGACTCTTAAATCCAAACCCCTGCAAGTCCAGACATCACTCTCCTGATGTCACTGGTCCCCTGCACCACATTCTGTGTATGTGTAGTTGTGAGAAATACCCTAAGATTTATCAGGGAAATGATCTATTGCTACTTTTCTTACTAGGTTATTTATTACAATGTCTTTTCTTTTAATTGATTATGTCCTTTGACTGACAAGAAAAAGTACGTGCATCAGTGTGGGCTCATGAACTATTGTTATGAGTGTTTACAGACCTTCAGAGTACGTAAAGCGATTTTTTGGTTTTGTTCTGTTTTTTTGTTGTGGTGGGGAGTTAGAAAGCACAAGTAAATTCTGCACATTTGAATAATGTCATACTGAGAATAACAATTTGAGAATTTAAAAGGATTTACTTCTGACTTAAGAGACAAAGTTAACATTAGTACAGAAAGGAAAACAAATTAATTAGGAAAAGTGTTGTGAAGAAAGAAAGACATCAGGCTCAAAAGCACAGACTCACTTTCTTGAGAGACAAAGGGAAAGAAGATGGGAGAGGTCAAAAATCAAAATCATCTAGAGCAAAAAGGGGGCTTTTCAGCAGTAAAATATCCATTCACTGGTGCCAGTATCTCAGAGAGGCTGAAATTCTGACTCTGTTTTTGCTTTTCTGGCTTGAAATACTTTGCTTCTTGCTTCAATTTGGCTTCCTTTCTCCTATTCCACTGTCTTCTACTCTTCTCATAAATCTTCAGTAAAGAAAGACCTACCTTCTCAAAGTCAGACCCTAACCATCTCAAGGTCATAGCAAGATTTTTTAGACAATTGAGCAGAAATTCATCTCTAGCATCTTGTTACATCTAAAATAGACTCTCTCTTCACTTTTACTATTGGGGAATCCCTTTTCCTTAAGGTTCAGCCTAGTGTGGATATGTTTGTTCCCTTTCAGTGGAACATAAGCTCCCTGAGGGAGCTTTTTTTATGTCTAAAACGTAGTATCTTAAGAAATTCTTGGGGATTAAATAGAGGAATAAATAAAGCAAAATATGAGAAAGAAAGCAGAATATATAAAGTGTAGGCTGTATAACCTAAAGCCCAATACCCATCATAAAGCTTTCAACTATTTCTCCAACTTTTTCTCTCTCCCAAAGAATTAGTTCTGTAAAAAATGTACAGGCCATTAAAAGAATTACAGGCTATACTTTTAAACACCACCTCAGATATCCTGCTTCTATGCAGTTATCTGCTGCCTACAGGCAACCCTGGAGTGGGAAATACGCAGGGGCAGAAATCGGTTTTTCCTTGTCACTAATGTACCTTAGACACACTGTTTTTCAGTGGTTAACAAATTTTCTACCTATCTATATACACACATTTTACAGGGAAATAGAGGTACTAAGCAAGAAGGAACTCAATAGTGATGTAATGAAAAAAAAATTAAAAATTAGGAAACCAGCTGTCTAATTCCAGGTCAGCAATTAAGAAGTCTAAACACTTAAGCTTCCTTATTTATTGGGGGGATTTGGAGTGACCTAGATTACATTTAACTTTCTTCCAACTGTGATTGATATTCTATTTTGTACTATCTCAATCAGTGATTTAGGGACCTATTATGTCCTAGACACTATGTTAGGCAGTATGATTGCAAAAACAAAAAAGAGCCCCCTTCCCTCAAGGAGATTATGTTCTAATGGGGGGAAATATATATACAAATACAGACATATTCAAAACAGATACAAGATAACCTTGAAAAAGAAGAAATTTAGGGGACCAGGAAAGGATATGTATAAGGTAGTGCTGAGAGTCTTGAAGGAAACTAGACAGTTCAGGAGGAGAAGATGAGGAAGGAACGAATTCCAGACATTGGGGGAAAGCCAGTACAAAACCATAGAGACAGAAAGATGGAATATTATATGTAAGGAACAGCAAGAAGCCCACTGTGCTTGGACTAGAGTGAATGAAGCTTAGCAATGTGTAAGAAACCAGGAGAGCCAGTGTGCAGCCAGAAAGTGAATAGTTTTAAATGCTAAACAGAGGGGTATCTATTCCTATAGGTAATGTATAACAGGGACTGCAAGGTAGTGCCAGAGTAAATAGAATACTGGTTCTGGAATCAGGTAGATTCATCTTCCTGGGTTCAAATCTGGTCTCACATACTTACTAGATCTGTGTGATCCCAGAAAAAGTCCCTTTAACCCTTTTTGCTTCAGTTTCCTCATCTCTAATATGAGCTGGAAAAGGGAAAGGCAAACTACTTCAGTATCTTTGCCAAGAAAAACCCAAATAGGGGCATGAACAGTTGGACACAAGTGAAATGACTGAACAAAAGCATCTTATTATATCCCAGACACTATGCTGAGAACATCTGTGCTAAATATTATAGAGAATTAGAAATTCCTAGATTTTTATAACTGACTAGATACATGAAATGAGTAAAGGACAACCTAGTTTGCAAACCTGGTTTACTGAAAAGTTTATAATTTCTATTTCTCAATAGAAATAGAGAAATTTGGGGGAGGGGGGAGTTTTGTAGGAATAATTTTGGGACATACTGAATTTGAAATACCCACAAAATGTTTAACATGAAGGTGTTTGGGGGTTAGAGCCCTAGAATGAGTAGAGGGCTAGATAATTTCAAGATTCAAGAATTATTTGCATAAAGTTGATCATTAAGTCCATGGTAGGTGATGAGGTCTCTAAGTGAGACAATATAGAGACAAAAGAGAAGAGAATTCAGGTTAGAACCATTAGTGGGCTTAACATATATGATGCCCCAGATTGAGGAGAAGCAGACAAGGAATGGGAAAAGAGCAATGGCACAAAAACTCAAAGAGAAGAGAGAATCTGGGAGGAAAAGTGATCAAAATTCTCTAATGCTACACAGAGGTTAAGAATGCTGTGGATTAAGAAAAGGCCATTAGATTTGGCAATTAAAAGATCACAGTAACTTTCAATTGAACAATACAGTCAGAAAACTTGCAGAGGATTAGCAGAGAGTGAGAGAAGAGAGAAGATGAGGGCTGACAGGTTTTTCAAAGAGTTTAACTGAAGAAAGAAAGAGGAGATAAAGGATGTTAGCTGATGGATTTGGGAATGACTACTTTTCTTTTTGTTTTTAAGTATAGGGAAGATTTAGGTATGTTAGAAAGCAGGAGAAAGGGAGTGACTGAAGACATCTGATCAGAATATAGTTAGGTTGGTCATCCTATATATGCTAAAAACCAGTATGAGAAGCCAGGATATTCAATGGCACAAATGATACAATTATTGGCACATAAAGTTTGGAGACCACTTACAAGTCCTTAGCTCCCCCAGAAAGTATATTCTCTTTCAAGTTTCAAATCTACTTTTTCTCCAAATCCAGTCTGAACATCCCCCACCTGATCACTTTAGTAATATATTTCTTCCTGGTCTCCATCTTTTACTTTCAGGATAAGCTCAGCTTCCTTAGCTATCAGCTAAACAGATTTCTGGTCATTTATTTGCATTACCAACTTAACAAGAATGTTGTGCAGAATATACTTCACAAATCTAAAAACACTGTACTAAATAAATGGAATTGTTTTTTCATCTTCTTAAAGAAATTCATTTCTCATTAGATTTCAGAATTATTATTTAACTTTTTCTCATTTTTAATGGAGTTCAGATAAAAATAATTCAAAAACACAATTCAAAGAAATAATTCAAATAATTATCCATCATGCCATCTAGCTGTTTAGGGAAGTCAGAGGACCTGAGTTCAAATTCTGGTTCCATCATAAATTATTTGTGTGACCTTATATAATGTACTATTTACCTTTTCCAGGCCTTGGTTTCTTCAACTATAAAACAGAGGGTTATATTATTTAAATCAAAGATTCTCATTAATTTCAAATTCTAAACTCCTATAACATGTACTTCTTCCTCTTTGATTTTTTATGTTTTACTTCTCTATTTTGAAAGCTTTTCATTTCATGTTGCTTAGAGATTATGAGTATTCGATATGGCCACATCTATTAAAAGCAAAATTCTTACATTATGACAGATCAATGCTCTGTCCAGGCAGTTGTGAATCATAATCAATCAAACAACCTACAAAAACCCACTACATACCAGGCACCGTTCTATCTGCAAAGATGTTCAAGTTTCAGTACTGTTGAATTCCCAGGGATATTTTGGGATGTTTGTGTATGTGGTATGGAGATTCAGTGATTGTTAGTTTATGTCATTGTAAAATAATTGGAATAATTGGAGCCACCTGATCATGTCTTTCTAGGTATCCAATATATGCTAAAAATTTTGCAACCTGTAATGCTATTTTGTATAATCTCTACCACTTCAATATATAATCTTCATTGGTCAATAAGCCTTGCTCATCTTAATTTTTGTCTTGCCACAAGACTTTGATGACTCTGGAAGAAAGAGTGGGGCTGATGATGTTCTATAACTCTGACTCACTTAAATTCAATTCACCACAAATCATCATCCTATGATGTCATTGGTCCTCATTGAAAATAAAGGGCAAACAAAATAGGATAGCTTGAAAATAACTTTTGCATCATTTTCTGCTGGCATTGATTTAGTCTTGCACTATTACCATACACCTTCAATTTCATTTAACAAATCCACACGATTACCATTTGTTTGATCGACAGATTATTGGCTGAGTTCTTATGGCTGTCCCCTACAGAGTATCTTTTTATTCTTTTCTTGGATTTTAGTCCATTGTATAGATTTTCTCTAGGGAGAAACCACTTTCTGTAGTTTGGCAAATCTAATGTAATTTTGTTTTTTATAGGTGGGCAATCCAACTGAAGGTTTAGTTATATCAGAGAAAGAGGGACCAATAGTATTTCAAGGCAGCTGAAGACAACAACTGCTCCAGGGTGACCTGTGAGAGTTTATATATAAGTGAGAAGTCTGAGATGTGGGGATTGGAAAAAGGCGTCCAGGATTCCACATCATAGCAACAAAATACTGGGGCAGGAGCAGTGGTAGGTGTGCTAAGTGGAGATCCAGATGAAACATGATCTCCTGCCCCTCGATATTGATGCCCTGGGACAAAGTTCCTATTTCTCTAGGCTAGTTATAATTTTAACATTTGAGTTCTCCTACAATCTATTTTTTAGTTTTGCTCATTCTAATTCATTCAGATAACCATTTTTATACATTCATTCACTTGCTTACTCACCTACTTACTAATTTATTTGTTTGTTTGTTTCCTGCTAGTTCTTAACTGTTAAGCTTTAATAATTTATCATTTCTTCCTAGACAGCATAAGGGAGAGCATAGTCATATGCCAACAGTGGAAAACCTCACCACTAGGATTTTTCAAAGAATTTCATGTTGTTCCTGCCCTCTGGGAGCTTGTAATCTAAGATAGATGCACTGATTTAAGTGAGTAGAATGACTGGGAGACCTTAGAGAGATCCTAATCCAATCACTTCATTTTTTTGAGATGAAACTGAGAGCCAAAGAGAGGAAATAGCTTGTTCCAGGTCACACAGTTAATTATTCACCAAATATATAAATGGTAAATTATCATAGGACAACTTGCATAAATGAATAGAGCATATAAATAAATCGAACAATGACTACAGAAGGATCAAGGAAAAGTACATAAATACAAAGTGAATATATTTCATGATTATGGGCATGATATTAGATGTGATTGAGAGAGTTTATGATGAGAACAAGGAAGGCTCCATGGAAAGGATACCTTCTGTCCATCTTTGACTGAAATCGATAACTTTGGGGAGATGGGACAGTAGTCAGTGAGATCTTGAGTTAAATCCTTTGGAAGATTGTTTTCAACAGCAAACTAGTAGCTTGTCCCCTCTAAGCACCTAGTATAGAATTAGAAACATGTGAAATGCTTAATAAATGCATAATAATTTAAATTAAATTGAATAGTTAAACAAATATAATGATGAATGTTCTTTTCCAAACTCCCTGACCTTGCTTTGATTGGTTGGTTCCTCCTAGAATCTTCATTTTGAGGAAAGAACCCAAGTTAGCCATGTCTTTATTCTTCTCCAGGCTATACTCATGATGCTCTGGACTTTCTCTGTCATTCTCCCAGTGCAGATGTCTTTTCTTGCACACCCCCCACTCTCTTTTTTGCTTCCATTTATTGACTTCTTCCATTAGAATGTAAGCTCCTTGAACAATGTTCAAGTAACAGCAAGATTATGTGACAATCAACTATGATAGACTTAGCTTTTCTCAGTAAGGTGATCCCAATAGACTTGAATGTCTATTCAGATGGAAAATGCCATCTGAATCCAAAGAAAGAAATATGGAGGCTGAATGTGGATCAAAGCATAGAATTTCCACTTTTTTGTTTATTTCTTTGCTTGTTTTACATAGGTATGTTTTTTTCCTTTTTGTCTGATTTTTCTTGCCCAACATTGACAACTGGGGAAATATGTTTAAAAGGATAGTACGTGTATAATCTATGTCAGATTACTTACTCTCTTGGTGAGGGGGTAGAGAAGGGAGGCAAAGAGAAAAAAAATTGGAACTCAAAATCTTACAAAAATGAATGTTGAAAACTATCTTTACATATAATTGGAAAATAAAATACTATTGAGGAAAAAAAGAATGTAAGTTCTTTGAGGTCAGGGACCATCTTTCTGCTTGTAATTCATATTGTCAGCATTTAGCATAGTCCTTGGCATGTAGTATATGTTTAAATAAATGCTTGTTGGCTGACCTCACAATTGCCAGACTGGGAATCAGGAGACCCAGGTTCTAGCCCTTAACACAATTGTGTTGGGTTGTAACACAAATTTGTTGCAACTTATTTTTTCTCTGCTAGGATCTCAGTTTTCTCTTTTTTAAAATGACTACAATGAGTTTTAAAGAATTGGATTAAATGATCTTGAAGGACCCTTCTAGTCTATGACTCTGTAATGCTTCTTTCACCATTTGGCAGCCCAGACATCATTAGGCAGTTGGCAGTTTCCAGCTCCAGTTCAGCCAATGCTGATAACCCCTACTTCTCATTTCTCCTCTCCTTCACCTCCATCCCTACCCAGGAAAATTAAACTTCAAGTTTCCCTTCTGGCTTTCCAGAACATTGTTTGCTGAGGGAATTACCTCTTCTGTATGCAGATTCTCATTAATATCCCCTTACCCAATCATTCAGTTTTCTATCTGCCCAAAAGAAGGAGCTTCACAGATCATGGGGAATTTTCTCTTGATTTGTGAGTTCAAATACCAACCCTACTGCCACTTGCCAATAGTGATTTTGGAGGCAGAGGACTAGGGTTCAAACCCCACCTCTGGCACGTGTGACCAAAACACTTGATGGAATTCCTAAGCCTCAGTTTCCCCAATTAGAAAATGGGGAAGTTGGATGAGATGGCTTCTGAGGAACCTCTTAACCCTAAATCTGTCTTATATTGTCTGATACTCCCTATTTCAACTGTTTCTTATTTGTGATATGAATGTGTTTGGATAATAATGTGCACGTATGTGTGTGTTTGTGTGTGTGTGTGTGTGTGTGTGTGAGAGAGAGAGAGAGAGAGAGAGAGAGAGAGAGAGAGAGAGAGAGAG